>PVHP010002416.1:0-90249 GCA_004024765.1 Zapus hudsonius
AGAGGGGAAGGAGGGTGTACAGGAGAGGGGAAGGAGGGTGTACAGCAGAGGGGAGGGAGGGTGTACAGTAGAGGTATGGGAGGGTATACCTATGTGGGAGGAGGATAAATGGACAGCGCCTGTGCTCAGACACCTGTGGCTACTTGGTTCCACTGCTTTGGGTACACATGTCTACTGGTGGTGACTCACTTCACCTCCCAGAGCCTTGGTTTTCTATCAAGTGAGGATTTGGTTGCACCATGATTTCCATTGGAGCATGGAGTGGCTTCAGATTGCTCAGTGGTTAAGACACTAGCTTGTAAAACCTAGGTTCAATTCCCCAGTACCTATCTATACACAAAATGGAACATGCATCTGGAGTTCATTTGCAGAGGTTGGAGATCCTGGCATGCCCAATGTCCCTGTCTCTCTTCTACCTATCTCTGTCTGCTTGCAAATAAATAAATAAATATTATTTTTAAAAAGCAATGATAAGTTCAGGAGGCCACTTAATGGCACCAAGGCCTCAGGTCATGATTCCTGGTCTAAAGTCTGAGATCTCCCCAGACTGGCCCAGTTCACAGACCTAGGCACACATGGGCAAGTACCATCCAGGCACCTTCCTACACTGCCCTGTCCTATGAGCCTGCTGCAGGGGGCAGGACCCTTTTCCAGTGCTGCTTATGAAGATTCATCTCATGGAAGCAAATTGAACAATTAATGAAACTGGTGAGCCCAGCTTCCCAATGTCTCCTGAACACTTTGGTCCTGCATGCTCAGGTCCTACCAAGCATGACTAATCTCCACACACCTGACCATGTGCCCAATGGTCTTCTGTAGCATTTCAAGCTCATGGCTATAGTTACTGCTACTCAAGACATCCCAAGGTGATGTGAAACCATGATCAATAGCTCAACCACCTCCTTGATCAATTGGCCACAAAGCCATGCCGATCCCTGGAATTTGCCAAGACTTCGGAGTACCTTACTCTTATGCCAGGACCCTGTGGCGTAAGTCCAATGTTCTGGCTGGGCACAATCCTGAGAAGACTCAGCCACAGTGCCACCTCCCTTGGTCATGCCACTCAGTGATGATGAGGGGACAGATTGGCTTCCCATAGGCCTCTGGCCTTTCTGTTTCTGATCCTCTAAGGATACCAGAGGCCCCAACTTGGCAGTAGTGAAGGTACGGGGCTATTTCATAACTCAGCCACCTCAGTCTGGCATGCCTAGTCTCCTAAGGGGCTGGTGTACCACAGCACAGTGGAAGGGTAGAGACAGCAAATGGTGGAAGCTTAGAACAATGGGGTATTTTCTAAGTGGGTCCACACTTCTGTTTCCCTGAGACCATCACTGATGACAAGAAGGCAGAGGTGATGATGGAGCATCCCCTCCCCTTAGGTCTAGGCTCTGCATGTATCCATTCCAGAATCAGGGCTGCTTGCAAGGAACATGGCAGCTTGCTCTAAAAAACACAGAACATGAAGTTCTGGCCTAAGGATGCTCTCCTGCAGAACCACCCTCAGTTGGCTCTGAGCAATCCAGACAGGTCTGGAGCAAGGACACCATACTTTATGCGTTGCCGACGTGTTCATCTCAATGTCCCTAGTCCTCATCTCAGCTTTCCCTGTGGCCCCTGCCCTGCAGGTGTCACATCAGCCAACTCATAGGCAAGGAAGCAGAGTCCTGGATGTACCACCCATGCTGATGCGTGAGTAAGCCGAGAAACCACTGCTCTCCCAAGAGAGGGTAACGAGAATGCACAGGGCCCCAGTCAGGCAAGACAGGCACTAAAAGCTGGTGATCTCACTCCACTGCTGAGCACTTCCCCTAAGGGCTTTCATTACAGCCCTTCCCAGCGCAAGCTTGCCCGTGGCCTGGATGCCACGTGGATTTCCGCAGCCTGGACACTATGTATAAAGCTCCCAGCATTTTTCATCCATTATCACTATGGTTCTTCCATTGGCTGCTTCCCAGGAATGGCCAGAGTAGAGAATCTGTGAGGTTGGAGGGCTTGTGGGAGAATACAGGCCTGTAGGAAAACCACTGTGCTACTAGGCACCAGCACCTCTTGTTAAATATGTTAATATCTGGGGCTGGTGAGATTGCTCAGTGGTTAAAGCACTTGCCTGCAAAGCCTATGGACCTGGGTTCAATTCTCCAGTACCCATGTGAAGCCAAATACACAAAGTGGTGCATGCATCTGGAGTTCCTTTGCAGTGGCTGGCTGGAGGCCCTGTGTGATGGTTAGGTTTTGTTGTCAACATTGGATCTTTTTAATTATCTTGGGTGGGCCTCTGAGGCTGTTTATAGGGAGACAGCCTCTCAGCAAGGGGCAGGATGTAAAAAAGCTCAAAGAAGCTAGAAGTAAACATCCTTTCCTGTGTGGGCAGTGCAGGAAGGAAATACCAGAGACTCAGGAAGCCATTAAGTCTGAGCAAGGGTTGTAGGACCCCACCCTAAGGCTATATGAAAGGGAAGAAATTCTCTCCTTAGTCCCCCTGCCTGTTCTCTGTTCTGCGTGTGTGGTGTTGGGGATGGGTTTCTCTCTGCTCAGACCTGTGAAAGAGGGCCAGCCTCTTTCATTGTTAAGGAACTTCTCAATCTGTAGTTTCAATAAATACTTTCCTCCTCCAAATTGTGCCTGGTTTAAAGATTCGTCCCAGCGGCGTGTGGCTGACTACGACACCCTGGCATGCCCATTCTCTCTTTTTATCTGCCTCTCTTTCTCTCCCTCTCAAATAGATAAATAAATAAAATATTTTAAAAATATATGTGAATATCACAGACAGCTGTGGATAGAGGAAGTGAGGCCCTCAAGGGCCAAAACACAACTGGAAGTGAGCTGGGAGGGTCAGCCTGCCTTCCAAGCATGGAAGGACCCCAAGATGGGCCTCTAGGAACGAGGGTGCATCCTCCATAGAGGGAACATCCATGGTTCCTCCATCAAAGCAGGAAACAGATGGCTTCCATGTAGGCCAAAGTCTCCAGGAATAACACTTCCTGTCTGTAATAAACACTCGACACATTTCCGAAGCCCTCCCACCCATCTGAGAAGGTGTCTTCACACCCAGCTGTCAGGTAGGGCAACTGAAAGCAGAGTGCCAGCCAATGAGGCTATTGGTCCAGAACAAGCTCTCAGTTCTACAAGCTTGGCGATGAGGTGAGGGGCCCTACCTCTACTAGGTGACACATGCCACCAGCTTCTCCTGTAAAGGGCCCCAGTGGAGGTAATGGATTGGTCCTCTCTTCTCTGATGCCACCCATGATCATCTGGCTTTCTGGAGACCTCATCTATTCCTTCCCATAGGTAACTCCAAAGAATCCTGGTGGCCATCAGTAGCCCAGGTCATGTTCTGGTCACTGGGGCCTAGCTTGAAGGGCTTTGTGCTCAGGGGGGTGTCTCTGGAAGGAAGGTAGAGGTGAGCCAGGTACACGGTAATACATTTCACCTGTATAACAGGTTAGTCAGGACAGCCAGTACTGGTGTGCAGTCAGAGACAGTGGGTCCCCCTGCCTGTTGGTCCCTACTCCCCACTGCCAGAGCAGTACTCTTTGGCTCTGATGGGCACGTAGGACAGTATGCCACTGTGGGGACATACTGGGAAAGTAACCAAGTAACTGTTTCTCCTCTGCAAACTATTTTCCCCAAATAACTAGAAAGCATGTCTTAAAGGAGGATGACATGCTGGGGCTGTCTGTCACCCCACACCTATCAAGGGGCACCCCCAGGACACCTCAGAGCTGGGGCAGAGGGTGGAGGAAAAAGACCTCTTCATTCTGGCCTAAGATGTGCAGGTGAGAGACCTGGAGTGACCCACTGGCCCTTCTGTGCCTCAGTTTCCACATCTGTACAAGGACAATAGCTGGCTCAGGTCTAAAATACTATGGATGGCCCCTGCCTCAGGTTTCCTTCAAGAGAAAGACACCTACCCCAGAGAGCAGGATGACTTAAGTTCACCCAAGAGGACAGCAGAGTCAATGGACTCTGTGTCTTCTGGGGACAGCAGTTAGAACAACTATAAGATTACACCAGAGGGAAGTTGAGCAAAGGCCCCCTGACCAACAGGCTCCCTGACCCTTCTCAAGCAAGCATGACTGCTGCTGAGGGGGAAAGTCCATCTCCTTGCTCCCCTCAACACCGTCCCTCCTCCAGCATCTGGGAACTTTCCCTGGACCTCTAGCACAGCTAACACATGGCACAGACACCTGCCAACTTCCTCAACAGGAAGCCACCTCTCATTCCTTTCCTGAACCCACAGGGAGAGCGCAAACCCCTACCTAGCTAGGTAAGTTGGCCTCCTGAGAAATTTCTTTCTGTCCCCAGACACTTCCCACTCCTGAAGAGTTCCCCCTCCTGGCTACCTGAGCCCCACACAGAATCTGTACTCCATGTACTTCGCAGAGATGAGGAGGGGGCACTAGGAGCGGGCTCCAGCCAGACTGGACCAGGCAGGGGTCTGGAGAGCAAGAACAGCCCTGGCCTTTCCAGAGGGGATGGGGGAGGGGGAGAAGGGCTGAGAGGTGAGCTCTGTGGATCTGCCAAGGGACCTCAGTCAAGTCACAGCATCCCTGGACCTCAGTTTCCCCAGGGTCTTCACCCAAAGTTTTTCTTTCTCACAAGGCCAAGGTGAGGTTGCGAGCAAGATCCTTTCTTTGAAAACATACGTGGGGGAACGTAGCATCCTGTGCCCCTTGGGGGCCTGGAGCCCAGGCTGCCAGCCCAGAATGGGACCCCCTCCCCACCCAGCAGCAATAGTCCAGCCGTGACGTCGTTATTACTGGAACGCGGTGGAGTAGACCGCCTCCCCCTCCCATTCCTGCCCAGTGTGAGTGGGCGGCAGAGCCCAGGGAGTCCCCAGAGGGGTGGGGTGGGTGGGGGTGTCTAGAGAGGTACCTCCCACCTCTTCAGGCAGGAGGATGGGGAATCCCAGGCAAACCTCCCTTTCACCCGTGAAGATGGGGCTCCTACGCCAGGGCCCTCCCTGGTGGCCGGCTCAGCCCACCCTTCCCTGGGTACACGCTTGGGGACAGCCGGTGCCAGGCAGGCACTGTGGCGCAGTGTTCCCCACCCCCACCCCATCCCCATCCCCATCCCCGCCCCCAGTCGGAGAAAGCACCGAAAAAGCAGGCCCCTTCCCTCCCCTCCCCCAGTCAAGACCGGACTCTGCCCGCGTGCTCACCACCTCTGCGCCCCCAGCGCCACCGCCGCCACACTCCCTACCTGGGAGGAGACTGCCGCTGGTCCTCCTCCTCCTCCTCCTCCTCGGAGGCCTGGTGCAGCCAGCCCCACCTGGCAAGGGACTGTCAGCAAATTCCCCTCTGCATCACCACGGGAGCAGCATCCTCCGGCTCCTCCCAGCTGGAGCCAACCTCGGCCCCGCCCCCCGCGCTTCTCTGACCTGTCGGGCCACCTAGGCTGGGTTGTCGTAGGCAAAGACCTGGGTCCTGCCTCAGAGATCCTTCCAGAAACCATCCGCAATTGACCACTGCAAATGCACAAGGCTGCCAGTCCCTGGCTGCAGATTGCTCCTGGCGGCGACTGAGGCTCTGGGGGCCTTGGCAGCTGTCTGGCCCACCCAGCCCTCTCCTCATAGGCCTCCCAGTCCTGCCAGCCTCTCCCAAGGTAGAGCCCTGCCCCCACCCCACGACCACCTCTGGGACGACTCAGTGGCTGGTACCCACGTCTGGCTCCTTCTTCCCTAGCAATAGAAAGATTTACAGATTGGCCACAACCCCGCCCAGGAGGCCCAGGGGAGTAGGCTGGATCTGGCCCAGTTTGCCCGAGCAGTGGGTCTGGAGTCTGAGCAAACACCTACATGTCCTGCTTTAAAAACTGGTTTGGACCCTGGAGGCAGATGTCAGGTGTTTGTCCGCCAAAGATCAATATGCAATGTTAGGGTCTGTCGTCAACAGCCTCTCTCTCCCAGATGGGGCCTAGGCACATTTATTTAATAACCTATTTATTATGAAGAGCTCTCAGTACAATAGCTAATGAGGTAGGAACCACAACTGAATAATATTTTATCATGGTAAGATATTGTCAGTATTGTTCACAATATTATTTTTTTAAAAAAAGGCCACAGAGGGGGCAGTGTAAGACCCTGGAGAAGGGGTCTGAGGGTAACTGTGTGTTCAAAACCAGCAGCCCAGTACTCCTGCCAACCTGGTATCATCACCCTGTTATGTCTCCCCATACCATGGCCCTACTCTGCCTCACCCCTCACCCCCACCCTTTTGTTCTGACCCGCTACCAGACATCCCATGAGAACCCAAAGGTGAGCCACTAGAGTGTCAAAGCCTGTTCATGTATGCTGACTCATTCATGGCACAGGAAGGCTTTTGACCTCAGTGATTCAACTGCAGTGGGAGTCCGAGTTCTAACCCTGGCTCAGCTGTTACGTTTGTTTGGCTCCTACCTCTTACAGATGAGGGGGCCTGGGCTAGTTAGGGTCTAAGGCCTCTCTCTACCCTAACATTCTCATGGTACTTCTCTAAAAGCATTGGCAGGCACAAAGACAAACCAGATAAATACGAGTAGTCTTTAAGAACCTTAGATGGGAGTTAGGGAGATGGTTCAGCCTTAAAGGTGCTTGCAAAACCTGCTGACCGAGGTTCAGTTCCCCAGGACCCACATAAAGCCGAATGCGAAGTGCATCTGGTGTTCATTTGCAGTGGCAAGAGACCCTGGCACACACACGCTCATGTACATGTATATGCACAAATAAAAAATTTTTAAAGTTCAATAATTTTAAAAAGAAAAGAACCCTAGATGCCTGGATTTGAGTTCTAGCTGGACCATCTAAATATGGGACTTAGCTCTCAGCTTCATGTTTGCACAAGCAAAATGGAGAAGATAATAATAACCTTAAAGATGGTCAGAGGATCAATAAACACTCTGTCAACATGGCTGTTATTCCTGCTGTTGTGCTGGGACAGAGTAGAGCCTGGACAAGGGAAGCTTCACCACTCCTCTGCTCCCTCATCCTAGAACCTGCAAGAGACACCCCTAGGGTCCACTAGCCCTGGAGGCATCAACCACATGACACAGGGGACTATGCAGTGACACGGTGGTAGGGGAATGCAGAAAAGGAGGAAGGACACTGTGCAAATGTCAGCTGGACTGCACGGTGGTGGAACCAACCCTCCTAGGGGAGTGCCAGGCTTAGAGAAGGTTCTCGGTGAAGGTATGTGGAAACGACTGAGAGAGGATTTAGCATTCGTTCTCACTCTAGCCAAGGCTGACCCAAAACTCACTCTGTAGTCTCCAGGCTGGCTTCAACTTACAGTGATCCTCCTACTTCAGGCTCCCTAGTGCTGGGACTTAAGGTATGTGCCACCCTCCTGAGTGCTGGGACTGAAGGTCTAGCCTGGCTTGCAGACACTTTTCGTGCTGGATTAGGGCAGGTGTGCACTTAGCCTGGTTGTCATCCCTGAGCTATTGTTGTTATTGACTTCATGACTGTTCCAATGTTTTGCTGGAAACATAACCCAAAACAAAGAAACAGAGATCTCTAGAGGAGCCCAAGCAGATGGACTTGCCTAACAAGCCTTTCTGGACAAGAGCACCTGGTATCTTCATTTGAAGCCATCATTTATTATGGCTGAAAGTGGAATGTTCCTCACAGGCTCATGTGTTTGAAGTTGGTCAGCAGCTGGTGGCACTGTTTTGGAACTGTGGTCTAGCTAGAAGTGGCCTGCTGGGGGCAGGCCTTGAAAACAATCACCACTTCTGCTTTGGTCTGAGTTCTCTGTGAACAGTCTGTGTTCAAGCTCCTGCCACCCTGGACAGAGCTGCTGCAGCCCCCATGCCTTCCTTAATGACTGGCTGAAACTGAGCCAAAATAAATCCTTCCTCCCTTAAGTTGTTTCTGTCTGGTAGTCTATCACAGTGAGGAGAAAAGCAACTACTATCATACACACCTAACATATCAGAAGCCCCGAGTCCAATCCCAGGACAGCATAAACCAGGCATGGTGGTGCGTGGCTGTAATCCCAGCACTCAGGAGGTAGAGACAGGAAAATCAGAAGTTCAAGGTCATCCTTGTCTATATAGAGAGTTCAAAGCCAGCCTGGGCTACATGAGACCCAGTCAGAAGGAGAGAGAGAGAATGAGAGACTGACTCTGCACCCAGAAAAACTAAAGTGACCATTACTGTTCCAGCTCTCCTTTCCAAGGTACTAAGTCTTTTGAAGGCCAGGTTGTATTTCTTTCTTTGTATTTCTAGTATCTGCCACAGTCCATTTCTCCATAAATCTTTTTCGTGGCTATGGGAGCGAAGCCTACATTCTCTTCGATGGTACAGCTGAGGATTTGGGATACTGATGAGTAAAGTCGCCTGGGTTCCCTGCCCAACTCAGGAAGACCTCCTGGGCAGAGCGCTATGGTCCCTTAGTGGCTCTGGAAACTGGCCGCTGCTATCTAGACTAGATCACTGCATCAGCCACCCTCATCTGGGCTCCCAAATATCTATGTGCTCATCCCAGGATAGTTTGGAACTGCCAAAAGCAGGCACAACTCCACATGGTGCACATAACTGTAGGCCGCATATCCACGTGGTCCGGATGAAATGTTTGGGGACACTCAAAAATTAGTGAAAAGGCGAGTAGCTTAGGATAGTGAGCTAGGCATACTTGATAGGTGTTTCTCATAGTGCTGCCTTGATGATTTTAGGCTCAGAGGTAAGGGAGCCACACACTAGGCTCCCCATTGCCTGATGGTCTTGGGGCTGGGTGAGACTGCTAGGCAGGAGCAGGAGTTAGACTACAAACTTTGCTACAGGACCCAGAATATGAATATACGCTTCTGACAGGGACAGTATATTGAAGGCAGAGCCAAGACAGCATTTGCATTTTAAGTACCAATCCGGTCAATCTAGGATATTCCATTCTCAGCAGCCAAATGGAGACTCTCTAAAAGAGCGGGTTCAGGGACTGGGGAGCAGAGACAAGGAGGATCCCTGAGACACACTGGTCAGCTAATCTCTCCTAACTGGTGAGCTGCAAGTCAATGAGGGACCCTGTCTCAAAGAAGGTGGACAGCATTCTTGAGGAAAATACCTGAGGTTATTCTCTGGACACACACACACACACTCACACACACACACACACACACATACACGGATGTTAATGGCTGGGTTCATTTTGGGAACTTGAGCTTCTATTTTTGTGTGAGTATGTATGTATGTATGTATGTATGTGTGTATGTATGTATTGTGTATGTATGTGTGTATGTGTGTATGCATATATGTGTATATGCATGTGTGTATGTATGTATGTGTATATGTGTGTATGTATGTGTGTATGTATGTATGCATGTGTATATGTATGCATGCATGCATGTGTGTATGTGTATGTATGTGTGTATGTATGTGTGTGTATGAGCACACATGTACATAGATGTGCATGTCCCCATGCGCATGCGTGCAGAGGACAGAGGAAAATATTGGGTGCCTTTCTCTTATTGCACATCTGTTGATGTATTTCCTTGAGAAGGGATCTCTCCTTCAACGGGGAGCTGCTGTCCAAGACTCGGTGATTTTCTGGTCTCCACTGTCCCCTCAACCTTGGGTTATAGACATGCATGGTCACACCCAGCTTTTTCACATGGGTTTTGGAGAGTTGAACCTTGCAGTCTTCTCCATCCCAGAGCCCCTCATGCTTAATCAATAAGCACTCTTAACCACCAAGCCATTTTTTGTTTGTTTGTTTTGTTTTTGTTTTTGGAAGGCAGAGTCTCACTCTAGGCCAGGTTGATCTGGAACTCACTGTGTAGCCCAGGCTGGTCTTGAACTCAGCCTCCAGGGTTCTGGGATTAAAGACATGAGCCACCTCACCCAGCAGTGCAGGCTTGTATCACATACTCTAACCTACCTGCCTTTCCAGAGGAAGAGAATTTAATTTCCTGCACCCAAGGTCAAGGGGTCATCCAGTGGCCACATGTCTAGCCAGACATATGGTTGTGGATTTCTCTAGAGCAAAAGGCCTCAAGCCAGGTGTAGACACATGGTCCCAACCCCACAGGGAGCCATCACTCCCTAGGTCAGAGACCAAAATGGAGGACCCTAGAATCATTTGCAACTCCCACAGCCAGGAACCCAGGCCTTCCTTCTCCTACAGCCCTGGCCTCTGTGCCTCTCTGGCCCGCCATGGGCCCCACTCACCAAGGCCTCATCTGGTTAGCTCTCTTAGCCAGCAGCAGTCTCTTTGACCAGTACTTGGCGAAGAAGGAAACGTCAAGCCAGATGGTCACTGTCGTCTACCACCTACAGCACTACCAATTATCAATATTAGAAACTTCTGGTGGGTGAGGTCAGAAGCAGGGGCTGGTGACATCACAAAGGATGCACAGAACTACCCTGGAACTCTGGGGATGCTTGAAAGGAATGGCTCCCCACCCAGAATGGAACAAGGCCTGAGGGGGAATGCACAGCCTCCTCTCAACTCTGTCTTGACCCTGGATAATAGGTGGGATCATACCACTGAAGAATGTGTGCATCCATGTACTGATTTTCTTACCTTGGCCAAAGAAACCCCTCCATGCCAAGATGATCAGGCTTTGTCCTGGGTGACCCAGTGATGATCTTGTCCCCATGTCCCAGACCAAGCTCTTTTGAATCAACTCTGTTGAACTTGTTCCCCTGGTACTTGATACCTCTTTTCAGTACTGAACCATTTTTTTCTTCTGTAACCATTATTAACTTTGTGATACAGCATATACAGAAAAGTATATCAGAATCACAAATAAAGAGTGGGAAAATGGCTTAGTGGTTAAAGGCATTTGCTTGCAAAGCCTGATAGCTTAAGTTCAATTCTCTAGAGTACACAGCTAATCTGATGTTCATTTAAGTCTGGCCATTTGTTTGCAGTGGCAATACACCCTGTCTCAAAAAAGGTGGAGCACAGACATCTCAAAGTTATTCTCTGTCCACCACACCCGTGCCTCTCCCAACACACAAATAAAAAAATGTCTTAACCACAAATGAATACTATAGTGAATACTCATAATTAACTCATAAGCAACACCCAAGTCAAGAGGTAGATGTTATTGTTAGTATATATTATTGTTAGGATATATATATATATACATACATATATACACACACATATATACATACATATATACACACACATATATATATATATATATATATTATGGTTTCCCAGTCACAGACTTTCCTCTCTGGCCCTCTTCTCCCAGACACGGCTCTAGCATGTCTTTCATAGAAGTCATTTCCTGTTTTATATTTGTACCAGCTGATTATTCTCCTAAATCAGTATAGTTTGCCTTGTGGTCTGGCTTTGAGGTGTATATTGGGGCTCAGGAGACAGCTCAGTTGATAATTACCTTACAAACATGAAGACCTGAGTTCAAGTTCCAGAACTTATGTAAAAATGCTGGGTATGGTGGTGCATTCCATAATCACAGTGCTGGGAGACAGGAGGATCTGTGGGGTTCACTGGCCAGCCAGTCTAGCCTAATTAGTGAGCTGTATAGGCCAATGGGAAACTCCATATTAAAAAGAGGTGGATAGTGTACCTATGAGAAATGATACCCAAGATTATCCTGGGTCCTCCATTTGTACATATACACATGTACACCCACATATACATGTGTACATACAAACATGCATACACCACATATACACCACACACATATGCAAAAATAGATACATTAATGGATGAAGAATATGCATGTGTTGGGCTTCTTTTGAGTGATATTATACTTTGAAGATTCATCGATGCTCTTGTCCTCAGTTGTAGTTTATTCATGTTCACTGCTCTGTGGTTCTCCACTTGTTTGACTATGTCATTAATTCCTTGAACCTGGTTCGAAGACAGTACAGTTGCACAGCCTAATTTTTCCCAAACAATATTATCATTTGGGGCTCACATGTGCTTGAGTTTCTCTAAACCAGGAGTTTAGAGTGGTGCTTTAGCTGCACTAGTTACTGTTAAATGGCTTCATATCTCCACAGAGGATGAAGCTTACTCATGCTACTGTCATAGTCAGCCACACGCCACTGGGATGAATCTCCAAACCAGGCACAACTTGGGGAGGAAAGTATTTATTGAAATAACAGATCCAGGGGAAGTTCCAAAAATGAAGGAAAAGGCTGGCCCCCTTTCATAAATCCAAGCAGAGAGACAGAGCCAGCACCAGCAGCTGGGAGAGAAAGGAATAGGTTCCCTTCCCCTCAAGCTTCCTTATATCTAGTCCCCTTCTGGAAGGCCCACCCACTGGGGGAAGGGCTCACTCTGGGAGGAGGGACCTCCTCCCTTCTCCAAAATCCCAAAAGGATTTTGTCAATCCTTTCTGCAGGCAAACTCAGAGACCCACCCAAGATTACTGTGGATTATTACACAGGTCAAGTTGACAATAAACTTAACCATCACAAATCTACCCCTTGTCAACTTGACATCAAATCATATCTCTTTACATCTTAATTTTCAAATGAAGACAGTAATATCACGATTCTGCCTAACATGACATGATTATCCCATGTACAACTGGAAACACATAATCTTCCCCAAATTAAGGTAAGCCCTTGAGGAATGCTTAGTCTAATATCTACTGTTCAAGTCCCATAGCACAACCAGTGACTGACAGTTTCCAGATTTTTCAGTTTGTCCCTCCAGCTTCACTGAGTAGCTGGGGAAACTTCCATCCTGAGCCAACAGCCCTCCACGGTAGCCCTCGCACAGTCCTGGTATGTCCAAAACATCTTCCGGGTCTCCATCGCAAACCACAGTCCATCTTCCAATGGCTTCACTGGCCAATCTCAGCAGTGGCTCATGGAACCATGTACACTTCATGACTCTCTCCATGTATGTATTCCTCATGCTTCCAAAAGCAATATCAGGTATGCAGGACACAGCCATGTTGTTAATTCAGGGACAAAATAGACGTGACTTTGAAGAGCAGATTCCTTTCTTTCAGTGATTTCCTTTTCAAAGAGTTTGCACAGTCCATCATTCAGTCCTTCCTGGGTGGAAACACCTCAGGCATCTCTCCGTTGTTTCAATGTAAAGCAGTTGGGCCATAATCAAAAGCCAGTTATTGTGCCAGCAAGTTAAACTTGCTGTGGTAGTTTGAATAGATGTCCCCCAATAGAATCAAAAGTTTATTAAAGATTGTGAGTTGTCTCCAGCCTTCTGGCTGGAGGAGGTGTCACTTTGGCTTGGCCTCCTGGGGTCTGGCCCTAAGGTATTTCTAAATTGATGCAAAATTCCAGGGATACATATGCAAAGAGCAGCTGGAGCTCAAGTCTGGCAGTCCTGCTGTTTTGTTAGAGTGTGTTACAGTGTGCTTGCTTGCTTGCTTTTGGAGGTGGTGGGTCCCTGTCTCTCTGTTTGAATCATTTTTGGAACTTCCCCTGGATCTGTTATTTCAATAAATACTTTCCTCCCCAACTTGTGCCTGGTTTGGCGATTCATCCCAGCAGCGTGTAGCTGACTACAACACTTGCTTTGAGGTTTTTCCAACTTTAAATCTTAAATTCTCAGTTCTATATATATAGCCAAGTACAGCAGTCCATTACTTAAATTCGACCTTTGTCAAATTCTCTGGGCATGAGCAATAGGATGTATTCACCCCTTGGCCCAGGCACATAGCTCTATTAGTTTTCTGCAGCCTCTCCTTCCCCTTAGAAAGTTCATAAGCCAAGCCTCCAAATGCATTTCTCTCTACACTGAGTATTTTCAAATTTTTACCAGAATAGCCCATAAAACATGGCTTACCACTCTGGAAGACATCATCAGTTACAAGTACCAAGTCCATGTCCATTCCTCCAGCACACAAGTTCCAGAAGACCAAAATCCACATGGTCAGATTTATCTCAGCTATATTACCCCACTCCTGGTACCAAAACTGTTGTAGTCAACTTTCTCTGTTGCTGAGCAGAAAGAACCCAAACAAAAGCGGCTTGTGGAGGAATGGGTTTATTTGGCTTATGGACTCGAGGGGAGACTCCATCCTGGCAGGGAAAATGATGGCATGAGCAGAGGGGTGGACATCACCTCTGCCACAGCACTGCAAACAATGGCAGGAAGGTGTGTCGAACACTGGCGAGGGGAAGCTGGTTTATAACCCCCATAAGCCCACCCCCAACAACACAACTCCAGTGAGGTTGTCAAACCCAAACTGCCATCATCTGAGGATCAATCAATCAGAACACATTCATTTGTTTGTGAGGGACACCTGGATCAAACCATGACAGCTACGTTTTCTGGTTTTGGCTTTTGTTGTTTTTCTTTTATGGGTGGTTTTGTTGTTATTGCTGCTGCTGCTGATGTTGTTGTTGCTTTGAGATAGGAGTTCATTATGTAACCTAGGCTGTCCTCAAATCCTCCTTCCTAGCACTCCCAGGTGCTGGGATACTACAATTAGGTACCATCATGCTCAGTTTCGCTTTCTTTTCAATGTCTGCATTGGTAGACTCTGGTAGCAATCCTGTTGTGCTTTTGGTAGGGTCTTTTGTGGGGCTGGTTTTGTTTTGGGTGCATGTATGCATCATGTGTAGGGTATATATGTGTATGAAGATGTGCATGTTTTGTGTACATATGTGCAGAGGCCAGAGAAAAATGTCAGGTGTCTTATTATATATATAATATATAATATTATATATATATATTATTATAATTTCCCTTATTTTCCTGAAAGAATCTCTCACTTAACCTGGAACTCACCATTTTTTTTCACTTAACTGGATGACCAGGTGTCATAGTCTGCCATATGCCACTGGGATTAACCTCCAAATCAGGCACAGGTATGGGAGGAAAGGATTTATTGAAACTACAGGTCCAGGGGAAGTTTCATAATGGCAAAAGAGGCTGCCCCCCTTCAGAGTCCAAGTAAGAGAGAGAGAGTAAAACCACCAACAGAAACACAGGCACGCACTACACCACTACATGAAGACTGCTCTTAACATAGCTATGGCTGGAATTCCAGATCCACCCTTAGAAACACCTTAGGGCTAGAGGCTAGCATCTGCCCAAGGTGACATTTCCTCCATCCAGGTAGCAGGAGAAAAGCTTTTAATAAACTCCTGAATCTATTGGGGGACATTGATTCAAACTATCACACCAGGTAGCCCCACTGAGCCTCCTGTCTCTGATCCCCTAAGTGCTAGGTTTATAGGCTTTTTATGTGGGTTCTGGGGATCAAACTCAGGCCCTCAATCTTGTGCAGCAATTTCTTTTACCTAAAGAGTCATCTCCTCAGCCCCTTTTGTGGTTTTTATATGCATTTTGTGAATTACTAATGAGAAAAGTCATGTGGTCCATGTATTGGCCATTTATACAGTCCTTTGTTAATGAATAAACTTCATTTTTTTATTTATTCATTTTCAAGCAGAGATATACAGAGAGAGAGAGAGAGAGAGAGAGAGAGAGAGAGAGAGAGAGAGAGAGAGAGAGAGAGCACCAGGGCCACCACCTTGTGGGTCTGGCTTATGTGGGTTCTGGGGAATTGAACCGGGGGGCCTTAGGAACTGGAGGCAAGTGCCTTAACCCCTGAGCCATCTCTCCTGCCCTAAACTTCATTTTTGAGGAGTTGTAGGTCACTAGGAAAATTGAGCAGGAGGTACAGTGATTTCCATAGTCTCCATACACCCCCATATGCATATGCCTACCTGGTCAGGGTTCTGTATCAGGGTGGTATATTTGTTATCAATGAACCTATGCTAGCACATAAACCCAAAATCCCTGGCATTTATTAGTTTGGTTTTGTTTTTTGTTTGTTTGCATGGGGGAGGTGGAAGACCAGGATCTCTTGCAGCTGCAAATGAATGCTCTTCCAGCTTTACATGGGTGGCTGAGGAATTGAACCTAGGCTGGTAGGCTTTGCAAGCAAGTGACTTTAACCACTGAGCTATCTCTCCAGCCCCCACAGTTTATATTAGAATTTACCCTTGATTTTGTACTTGAAATTGACAAATGAGTATGATATTTACCCACCTTTGTAGTATCCTATAGGATAGCTTCAGTGCCCTCAAAATCCTATGGGATTTTGTATGCCCTCTTCCCACTAACCCTTGGCAACCATGGATGTTTTGATAGTCACCATGGTGCCTTTTCTAGAGTTAATGTAATTGAAGTCATGTGATCGTTGCAGATTGCTTTTTTGCACTTGTTAATATGCACTGAAGTTTCCTCCATGTCTATGTGGTTTGATAGCTTATTATTATTATTATTATTATTTTGTTTTGTTTTTTTGAGGTAGGGTCGCACTCTAGTCCAGGCTGACCTGGAATTCACGATGTAGTCTCAGGCTGGCCTTGAACTCATGGTGATCCTCCTACCTCTGCCTCCCAAGTTCTGGGATTAAAGGCATGTGCCACCACACTCAGCTGATAGCTCATTTTTGTTTATTGCTCAATAACATTCTAGTGTCTAGATGTACCACAGTTTATCTGTCACCTACTGAAGGGGATCTTAGTTCTTACCAAACTTTTTCTTAGTTTTCCAAACTGCTATAAATATCCATGTGCATGTTTTTCTGTGGCTATACATTTTCCATTTATTTGATTAAATACCAGCGAGTGTGATTGCTGAATCATATGTTTAAGAGTGTTTAGGTTTAGGAAGAGACTGCCAAACTATGTTCCAAAGTGGCTGTACCATTTGCTTCCCAGTAGTAATGAAAGAGAGTTCCTGTTACCTCATATCCTCACCAGCACTCGGTGGTATCTGTGTTTTGAATTGAGGTATTTCTAATAGATGTTGACTAGGGATGAAGTAACAACTTACTGCTGTTTTAATTTGTAGCTACCTAATATTAAAGAATGGTCTTAATTACTTTCTTGTTGTGAACAAACACCTGACCAGGAGCAACATAAGGAAGGAAAGGGTATAATTCGGCTTACAGTTCTAGGGAACATAGTCTATCATAGCAGAAAAGGCACAGTGGCAGGAGCATGAGACAGTGGTTCACACTGCAGCACAGTCAGGAAGCAGAAAGAGAATAGGAAGTGGGGTAGGGTTATAAAACCTCAAGGCCTGCTCCTAGTGCCACACTTCCTCCAGCAAGACTCCACTTCCCAAAGGTTCCAGAACCATCTCAAATAGTGCCACTTGTTGGGGATCAAATGCTAAAACACATGAGCCTATGAGAGACACTTCACATTCAAACCACAGAACTTTTGGTATGTTTATTTTCCACCTGTATATCTTCCTTAGTGAGATGTCTGTTAAGATCTTTGCTCTATTTCAGTTGTTTGTTTATTGTTGAGTTTTAATGTATATATATATATATATATATATATATATATATATATATATACTTTATCTGATTTGTCATTTATAAGTATTTTCTCTCCTTCTGTGGTTTGTCTTATCCTTTTGACATTGTCTTTTAAAGAGCACAAATTTTACATTTTAATGAAGTTCAATTTGTCAATCAATGATTTCTTCTATGGTGTAGGCTTTGTGTGTGTGTGTTTGTGTGTGGTTTTTCAAAGTAGTGTATCACTCTATCTCAGGCTGATCTGGAATTCACTCTGTAGTCTCAGGCTAGCCTTGGACTCACAGTGATCTTCCTCCCTCTGCCTTCCAAGTGCTAGGATTAACGGCCATGCCAGCTTGCCTTAGGCCTTTGATATTGTGTCTAAAAAGTCATCAGCACACCCAGGCTGTCTTTTTTGTTCCTAAGCTATCTTCTAGCAGTTTTTATATTTTACATTTAGGTGTATGGTCCATTTTGAGTTAACTTTTGTGAAAACTATTGTCTGTATTTAGATTATTTTTTTTCTATGTGCATGGCCAGTTTCAGCACCATATGTTGAAAAGGCTGTCTTTGCTCCATTGTGTTGCCTTAATTTCGTTGTCAGAGACAGTTGGCCATATTTATGGAAGTCTTTTTCTGAGCTCTCTTCATTCTTTCACATAGCTTTTTTTTTTTAAATATTTTATTTATTTATTTTCAAGCACAGAGATACACACACACACACACACACACAGAGAGAGAGAGAGAGAGAGAGAGAGAGAGAGAGAGAGAGAGAGAGAGAGAGCACCAGGGCCACCACCTTGTGTGTCTGGCTTATGTGGGTCCTGGGGAATTGAACCCAGGGCTTTAGGCACTGGAGGCAAGTGCCTTAACCGCTGAGCCATCTCTCCAGCCCTCTTTCACATAGCTTTATAGCAAGTCTTGAAGTCAGGTCGTATCTATCATCCAACTTTATTCTTTAGTATAACTTGCCTATATTTATTTATATAGACTTTAAAATTATTTGTCAATGTCCACAAAATAATTGTCTTCTGAGATTTTTAAAAAATATTTTATTTATTCATTTTCAAGCAGAGAGCTAGCTACAGAGAGAGAGAGAGAGAGAGAGAGAGAGAGAGAGAGAGAGAGAGAGAGAACTAGGGCCACCACCTTGTGGGTCTGGCTTATGCTGGCTTATGTGGGTCCTGGGGAATTGAACCCAGGGCCTTAGGCACTGGAGGCAAGTGCCTTAACCGCTGAGCCATCTCTCCAGCCCCTGAGATTTTAATTTTGGGATTGCACTAAATCTACAAATCAAGTTGTGAATAAATGAAATCTTGAGAACATTGAGCCTTCCTATCCATGAACATGGGATATCTCCCTATTTTTGTTGACATCTTTCATCAGCTTTATAGTTCTATTCATATAGGTCTGGTATTTGTTTTCTTAGTTTTATACCCACATATTTCACTTTTTGAGTACTAATGTAAGTGGTATGCTATTTTTTAAAAAATTCAACTTCCATTTGTTTATTAATGATATATGGAAAAAACTGACTTTTGTATATTTTCTGCAACCTAGATGTTTATTGTTTTTAGGAATTGAGTTTAGTTATTGTTTTGTTAGTTTTAGGTGTTTTGTCAACTCTTACAGATTTTCTTTTTTTTTTTAATTTTATTTATTCACTTTCAAGCAGAGAGAGATACAGAGAGAAAGAGAGAGAGAGAGAGCACACCAGGGCCACCACCTTGTGGGTCTGGCTTATGTGGGTACTGGGGAATTGAGCCCAGGGCCTTAGGCACTGGAGGCAAGTGCCTTAACCACTGAGCAATCTCTCCAGCCCCAGATTTTCTACATAGATAATCATATCATCTTGGGACAAAGACATTTTTATTTCTTCTAATCTGCTTAACCTTTGTGTGTATGTTCACATATGTATGTGTGTTGTGTTTGGGGGGTATGTGTGCACATATATGCATGTACATGTGGGGCTAGAGAACAACCTTGGGTGTTACTCAGGTGCTGTCTACCTTTTATGAGACAGAGTCTCTCATTGGCCTGGAACTCACCAAGTAGACAAGAGTGACTGGGAAGGGAATCCACCCATCTCCACCTTCCCAGTGCTAGAATTACAAGCAGGTGACACTATGCCTGACTTTTTTGTTTTTTCATATAGGAGCACCGGGATTACAGACACATAATACCATGTCTGATTTTACATCGGTACTGGGGATCTTGACTTGTGAGTACAGTGAGTTTTTTACTCACAGAGCCGTCTCCCCAGTCCTGGGGTTTGATTGTTGTTTGTTTTGTTTTTATTTTTGTATTTAACATTTTAGTCTAAAATCTACCTGATGGGATATCTGTGAAAATGGTGTATGAAGTAACTCCAAAAGCCTATTCCTCTACAAAAGCACCACATCAATTGGCAATACCAACCTTTGTGGGACTCTGGAAACTATCCAAGTGCTGCCGTGACCAATGTGTGCTACCACGACTGATTCACTGGCTTCTTTATCTTACCTAGGAACTGTCCTAGGACCAACATGACACATACCTACCAATTATCCCAGCACCTGAGAGACTGAAGTAGGAGGATGAACACATAGCAAGCTTTTCTGCTTGTCTATGTGTGTGTATGTGTGTGTATATTGTGTGTGCATGTGTGAGTGTGCATGTGTGTGTATGTGTATATTGTGTGCATATGTATGTGTGTATTGTGTGTATATATATATTGTGTGTGCACATGTGTATATTGTGTATGTGTGTGTATTGTGTGTATATTGTGTGTGTGTGTGTGCTCGTGAATGTATGTGGCCCTACAGTGACCCATATGCTCACCCGTGGTGGTCTTTTGCCCTCAGCTTGACAGGAGTGTAACTTTGGCCATCCCACTCCATCGCTCTTCTGCCTGGTCTTGTTCTTGAGCCAAAGTGTCCTTTTACTGATTCCAGAGCTTGCAGGGCTCCTGCAGGACTGGAGTTATAGGCACATGCCCTGGTCATGCCCTGCTGTTTTACATGGGATCTGGGGATTTGAACTTGGGCAGTCCCAGGCCTATCCCAGCTCTCCTGTTTGAGCAGGAAGCACACTTAACTGCTGAGCCATCTCTCCAGCCCTACATAACAAACAGGTCATTCTGTATTACATAGTAAGACCCTGTCTCAAAAAAAAATTTTTAAGACAAATGAATTTGTCACTGCTGCCTAGGGCATTGAATAACAACTGGTTAAAAATGACAGTATAATTAAAAATCTTTAGAGGAAAGGCTGGGAAATGAGATGTTTACGGTAAGCAGATTTTTAAACTTATATTATTTGGTATAAAGATAACAATTTCCTTGTGTGCAGTCTTCAAACAATTCTAGACTGTTGAAAATGAAAGTTCTGTTCCCCTCAATACTCAGACATCATTTTTAATCGTTGTATAATATTTTATTGGGTAAAAGTGTCACATTTAACCAGTTTCTTCCTTGCTTGTTTTTATTGTAAATAATGCTGCATTGAAAATTTTCCATATCCATGCTTGCACATTTTATTTATTCAACTTAATAATATTTTAATACTCTTAGCTTTCAGGGTAACATACATTTATTGTATGTTTCTTATTTAAAATTTCAGAAATTATTTTTAAAAGACCTTTTATCTCGGGCCTTTGGGACTAATAGATGGATAACTAATAATACGGTAAAGTAAGGAAGCATGAGATAGAAATTTTATGAGCAATGAAGGAACTTTGATGTTGTCTGAACTGCTCCGGAGCATAAAGGGAAAAATAAAATGCCGTTCAAGGCCCACACATCATAAAATACAACAGGCAAAAAATGATTTCACAATAAAACATCATGCTTACAAGTGTTTGTCCAGGATGTCTTCATTCTGAGGAAGTTGGAGCTGTATGGCAAGGTCCCTGGGACAGGGACTGAGTACCTGCAGGTGGTTTGGACACCTTATTGGACACACCCAACCCCAAAGGAAATACATTACTTGGTCTCTCTCTCTCTCTCTCTCTCTCTCTCTCTCTCTCTCTCTCTCTCTCTCTGCTTGCAAATAAAATTTTAAATTTTAAAAGACTAGTTCAAAGGGCTAAAGAGATGATTCAGAGGTTAAAGCCATTTGCTTGCAGCCTGCTGGCCCCAGTTCAATTCCTTAGTACCCACATAAAGCCAGATGCAAAATGGTTTATGTGTCTAAATCCCAAAGCACCCACGGCAATGAAAGGTGGAGCCAGCTAGTCTGTCACACACAACAGCAGCAAAAGCAGCGAAACCAAGGAAGACCCTGTCTCAAGCAAGGTGGAAGGAGAGGACAAACACTCCAAGGCTGTCCTCAGACCTCCGTTCATGCATCATGACTCACACACACATATATCATACATATACACACACATAATAAAAATGATTACTTCACAAAAGGCATTCAAATAAACCAACAAATACAATCAACAAAAATAATAAACCTTGAAAAGGAGAAAGAATATGACTTCCAGAGTTGCCACATTGTAACATTAAATGCACAGTTTTCAACAAAACATTATGAGGTGTAAAAAGAAATAAAATATATCCCAGGGGCTGGAGAGATGGCTCAGTAGCTGAGGTACTTACTTGCAAAGCCTGATGGTCCAAGTTCAGTTCCATAGTACCCATGTAAAGCAGATGCTCAAAGTGGTGCATGCATCTGGAGTTGGTTTGCAGTGGCAAGAAATCCTGGAAAGCCCATACTTACTCTCTCTCCCTCTCTCTCTCTCCCTCTCTCTCTCTCCCCCTCTCTCTCCCTCTCTTTCTTCCTCTCTCTCTGGCTCCCTTTCTCTCTCTCTTTCTCTCAAGTAAAAAAAATAAAATATTTTAAAAGAGAATCTTCAAAACAAATGAGAAATAACTTTTCACAATAATGTATGCTAAGCAAGACTTCTCATGGAGTCCGTGAATAAAGAGGTAATGAATTCTAAGTGCTGCAAAGAAAAGCTATCAACTAAAAACTTCTATATCCAGAAAACTATCTCTCAAAAATAAAGGAGACATTAAGATGTTTCCAGATAAACAAAAGCTGAGAGAGTCCATTTGTCACTAATAGAACTACCCTGTAGAAATGCTGAAGGAAATTTCTCAGGCAGAAATGAAAGGATGTTAAACAGCAATTAGAACCCATACGAACAAAGAATGCTGATAAGCACAAATATTCAGGAAAATATAACCATCATTACATTGTATTTTGGTTAGTAACTCTTCTTTTATCTACATAGCTTAAAAGACAATTGCAGGGCTGGAGAAATGGCTCAGCAGTTAAGGCACTTGCCTCCAGTGCCTAAGGCCCCGGGTTCAATTCCCCAGGAACCACATAATCCAGACCCACAAGGTGGTTGCCCTGGTGTTCTCTCTCTCTCTCTCTCTCTCTCTCTCTCTCTCTCTCTC
Source organism: Zapus hudsonius (assembly GCA_004024765.1). NCBI lineage: Eukaryota > Metazoa > Chordata > Mammalia > Rodentia > Dipodidae > Zapus > Zapus hudsonius. The sequence goes on from PVHP010002416.1 coordinate 22,592, forward strand.
TCTCTCTCTCTCTCTCTCTCTCTTTCTCTGTATTTCTCTGCTTGAAAATGAATAAATAAAATATTTTTTTAAAAACCTCAGTTTCTTTTAAAAATAAAAGACAATTGCAGAAAACAAGTAGCTCTGAAAAACATAAGAAACAAGAGGAGGGCTGGAGAGATGGCTCAGTGGGCAAAAATACTTGCCTGCAAAGCCTGATGGCCTGGGTTCAATTCCCCAGGACTCACAGAAAGCCAGATGCAAAAAGAGGCACAAAAATCTGGTGGTTATTTGCAACAAGAGGCCCTGGCGCGCGCGCACACACACACACACACACACACACACACACACACACACACACACACACATTTTTAAAAAGAAAACTAGAGAATATGACAGAACATTTGTAAATAATATATCAACTAAGGGCCTAGTATCCAGAACACAAGAAGAATTCTTATAACTCAATAATTTTTTTTAAAAAAGTAGCCCAGTTTTTAAAAACAAGCAGAGGCTGGGCGTGGTGGCGCATGCCTTTAATCCCAGCACTCAGGAGGCAGAGGTAGGAGGATCGCCATGAGTTCAAGGCCACCCTGAGACTACGTAGTGAATTCCAGGTCAGCCAGGGCTAGAGTGAGACCCTACCTTGAAAAAAAAAACAAGCAAAGGACTCAAATAGACACTTTAAAGAAGATAGATAAGTGGCCAATGATCATTGAGAAGATGCCCAACATGAATAGACAATATGAGGCTATAGATTTAAATTACCATGAGATACTTCTCCATGCTCTTTAGGATGAGCATAAAATGGAAAACAGTAAGTGCTGGTGATGGTGTGGAGAAGCTGTAACTTCCACACATTGCTGGTGGAGCCACTGTAGAAAACAGTTTTGTGATTCTTCAAAATATTAAGCATAGAATTACCATAAGTCCTACCAATTCCACTTCTAGAGATATATTCAAAAAATTGAAAAAGAAAGTGGAAACATATATTCAAAAAAGTCAACACAAATTTGCACAGCAACTATTACTCATAAAGGGCAAAAGCTAATGAATTACTAAAACATATCTATAAAATGGACTTAACTGAGCCATTAAGAAGCAATGGAGGAACTGGTGAGATGGCTCAGTTGGAAAGCGATTGTCACACAAATGTGAAGACCTGAGTTCAATCCCTAGCCCAAGGGATGGTGCTGCTCACAGCTAGAGTAGTCTTCCCACCTTAATCAACTCAATCTAGAAACTCCCTCACACATCTTCAGATGCTTGTCTCCTAGGAGATTCTAGATCCTGTCAAGTTGATGGTCAACATTAACCATCACAGAGGGTTTGGACCCTAAAGAATGCTACTGCCTAGGAGTTGGTGACTGGAGCCCACATTGAAATGCCATGAAGCCAGGCACTACCTACTCTAAAGAGAGATGAGCATCTATACGGATTATGGTGACTCCTGGGACATCAGAGGGCACCCAGTGAAAACTCCAGGTCACAAGAGCCGCCCCTCTCCTACCCAACCCAGATCATGAGAGCCTCCCCTCTCCCATATTCAACCCAGATCACGAGAGCCCCTCTCCTACCCAACCCCAGATCACCTGAGCCTCCCCTCTCCTGCCACACACAGATTAGGTCCTGCAGGGCTGCTACTCACAGGCAAAACCAGAATGTGATATGGGTCCAGTATAAAAAGAAAAGGAGAGGCCCCTTGTTGAAAGGCTATGGATTTTAAGAGAGTAGCGTAATAGAGCAAATATGGGGCCTATTGTAGTCAAATCCATGATGCTGAGATGAACATCAACCAGACACAGTTTATGGGAGAAAGGGGTTTATTTCATCTTACAAATTCAGGGGGAAGTTTCATCAATGGCAGAAGAAGCTGCTTACTTCTGTAGATCCAAACAGAGAAACAACTCAGCAAGCAAACCCCAACAAGCAGCAAGCCTGAACTGCCAGAAATCAGACTGTTCTCTCCACACCTTTGGGCTGGAATTCGATCTGCTCCCAGTGACACACTCCCTTGTATCAGGAGTCTGCCTGCTAGGGACTGAAGTTACAAACTCAATTTTAATAAAACACCTGAGCCAATGGGGCTATACATTTACACTATCATATTCAAACTACCATAGGGCCCTTCTGAATCTGGGCCCCTGGCACCCATACAGACCACTGCTTACCCATGGACACCCTCCACCCTGTTATTGCAGGCCAGGGCAGGAGACTTTCTGGGAGCAGGTACTGGCTGCTTGAGACTTGCTCAAAGACATGGAGTGCCTAGTAGAGAAAGAGTGGCATTCTGCAGCCCAGATGGCAGAAGGGGAAGAATGGGCAGGCCCAGGGGCAGTGGAGGGTGGCTGTGTGTCCCCGGGTGGGCAAGCAAGAGCGCAAGTGTTTTCTGTGGCTCCAGTAGAGGTAGCTGGGGAGAAATGTCAGCTCTACGGGCTGCAGTTGAGATGGTGTTAGGAAAAGTCTAATCAAAGTCACCTTCTTTCCCACTCCCCATGAAAACTGAACCAGGCATCCCACCTGAAACCCTGCCTCCAGAGGCTCTGGTCACCCAGCAGTGCTGGCCCAGAGAGCAAGGCCTGCACTGCACCCCTGAAGCTCTCATCTCTGGCCTCATTTCACCCCAACCTCCAGTGCTGGGATGGAAGGAATGAAGAGGACGGAAGAAAAACCACCCCCCTACCTAGCCTTGCCTGGCACCAAGGAGCCTATAATTGTGTATGACGTTTAGCTTTAAAACTGAACTAGACTAATCTAAATATTTAATAACTAAAGATGACCAAAAAGCTGGTAAATCTTCCAGGAATATTGCTCAGGGGAAAATGTGGGGTTGGCAAAATGTGATTAAAGGCTATGATTAGAGACAGCGATTTCTTGCTCAAATTTGCTGTCAAATACAGACTTTTTCATAACGAGACTTTGTGATTGGAAATACCTCTGAAATGTATGTGGCAAGCATTGGACAGCAGCTGGGTCGGGATTTTGTACTGACTGAAAGTGGTTTTCATGAAAGGAAACATGACATCCTCTATCCAGCTGCTGGAGTCCAGCCCACTCTGCCACACACAGGCCCCTGAGTGCACACCCACTTGATTCATCCTGTCTCCCACACAGCACAGGGCCGACCTCACGCACCACCAGATCCCACTTCAGGGAAGGAAATGTATCTATTTCTTGATATATATTGATTATATGTATATAGGATCTATTCTTGCATTCCATATATATAGATAGATAGAGATTAGATATAGCTATGTGGATAGATACATGGGAAGAAGACGTGGGTGATGCTATCCCAGCATCCTGGGAACCTCTCTGTCCTGTGCCATCCTGTGGTCACCTTGGGGGCAGGACTGGATATATAGGAGTGGACTCATGGAAATGCAGGCCAGAAAGGGTTGGGGAAATGGTAGCAGTCTGGGAATCAGCTAGAAGCTGCTGACCTCTGTCTGCACCTGTGGGAACAAAGCCTCACTGTGCTAGGAGGGGCTCCTTTCCCCTGTGCTAGAGTTTAGGTATGCCATGAGTGTGAGTGTGTGTGTGTGTGTGTGTGTGTGTGTGTGAGAGAGAGAGAGAGAGAGAGAGAGAGAGAGAGACTCTTCCCCTTGCAGCAGGCCTGGCCCCCTCAGAGGAAGCTCCATGGAAATGACTCAGCAAGAAAACCAGGCCTGCTTGGTGTCAGCTGTTCCCATGGTTTTGCCCACCAGCCTCAGTCCCCTCTGTGTCAACAACTGCCTGGAGGTGAGGGTGGGGTATGGGTGGGGGGGAAAGCTGAATCTAGACTCCAGTCAAAAGGGCAAAGGACTTCTGAGCAGTGCCCCTGCCACCTCACCTTAGTGGCCTTGAGGAGGGACTGGCCTTGCTAGACACGCCACCCCTCCCCCTTCCAGCTGGCCCTATGAGATGGGCCTCTCACTGTCCTTAGCAAAGAGGGGCACCAGGTAAACACTCATGCTCAGTTCTGACAGGTATGTGCATCCACTTGGGTTCAAGAGTCTGCGCAGGGACACTCACTGAGGGATGCCAGGAAGCAGCTGCGAAGAGAAGCGAGCTGCCGGGAGAACACTTTACATAAATTACAGTGGAGCTGCTCCGTGGGATCGCAGGCAGCCATCAAAAAGGACAGAAGCTCCTGAAGATGGAGCAGTCACAGAGGACAGCAGTCTGCAAGAAACCAGAATGCAGACGTTGCCAACAGGTGTGTGAGGATGACAGGCATGGCAAGCTTGCTTATGGCCCTGTGGGATCTTGTCTGCAGACTGTCTCCAGAAAGAAGTAGAAGGGATTGGTAGCCATGTCTACCTCTAGGGAGGGAACAAGTGACCTGCACTCATGGCCCCTTTAATGGTTCAGGTCTCAGAGGCTTCTAAAAACAAGAGACCATTGTTATTGTTAAAAACTGTAATGCAGGGCTAGGGAGATGGCTCAGTGGTTAAAGGTGCTTGCTTGCAAAGTCTGGCTGCCCAGGTTCAATTTCTGGTATCCACATAAAGCCAGATGCACAAAGTGGTGCATATCTCTCTCTCTCTCTCTCTCTCTCTCTCTCTCTCTCTCTCTCTCTCTCTCTCTCTCTCTCTCTTCTCTTACAAATAAAAAAATTTTAAATTGTAATTCAGTACTAAAAGGACACATCTGTCTGACCTCAGAGATCAAACTCCTAGCTTAGCAGATGTCCACAGTGGTAAAGGGGCTCCAACCTAGAGCCTCAGCCTGCTAGGCAAGTGCTCTACCACTGAGCTACATCCCCAGCCTATTCTCCCCTTCTTTTGAGACTAGATCTCACTGCTACTCAGTCCCACTACTCTGTAGTCCAGACAGGCCTTGAACCTGCAATCCTCCTGCCTCAGCCTCCTGAGTAGGTAGGATGCACTACCAAGCCTGGCTCCTTAGCAAAATTTGAACTATAGTGCATGTATGTGCACAATGTGTGTTTGTGCATGGATGTGAGTGGAGTGTGCTTGTGTACATGAGTGAGTGTGTGTTATGTAGGAGTGAGTTTGGGCACGTAATCTTTCATAACACCCAACCTCTGATCCACAAGGCTTGATCCGCAAGGCTCAATTCCAGGATGCGGGTCTCAGCAGCCTTAACCTTAATGGCCCTCCCTGGGCCTCCTTCCTGGAAGTTGAGAGGAGCTAGAGGCAGGAAGAAAGCAGGCCTGGGGCGGAATGTAAGTGGCTGCTGAGCTCAGCCTCCTCTGCAGGATTCTGCTCAGCCAGCCCTGTGAGCAGTCCTGTGAGCAGCACGGGGGCCCTTCACCTTTTGGACCCAATGGACTTCCTGGCACTGCCTTGGCACTGAGGGGTGCAGGAAGGACCACAAACCTGGGGCAGAGCCGAGTGGGAGGCTAAGGAGGATGTGGCCTTCTTGGAGAGACTGGACAGAGTGCAGAGATGGAGACCACATTTTGGAATGTGTGAAGACAGGCCAAACAGTGGTTCCCACGATCCTCCCTCTGGAATGGTAACCCTCAACCCACGATGGCAACCTGGGGTCATGGCTTGCTGATGATGTAGTCAGTAGGGGCAGAGTTTTCATTCTTGCTTCACACTCATCCCTAAGAGCTGGCAGGGACAGTCAGCACTGCCCACCTTCTCTTGTCCCCACTGTCTCCTCTGTTACCTGGCACCCTTCTTGAAATCTGCCTCTGTAATCCCCCTGGCGTGGATAGCATTCAAAGGTATTGCAAGCCTTACAGTTAGAAATCTGGCTCCCAGGCCTGTGGGAACAGCTCCCAGGCTCTATGGCTCAACCTGTTGAAGGGGCCCCAAGAGACCGTAGTGTGGAGCTGGCCTGGTGGCACGTTGGCGCCACCCATCCTCACACCTTAGGGTTCTTGGGGTGTCAGGTCAGGATGATACATTCAGCAGCAACATAGAAACCGCTTTGCCTGGCTCACCAAGGTAACCGCAGCCTGTCACAGGACCTCCCCATCCCTCCCTAGAAGTGGCTGGAGGCAGATTTCACTCGTGCAGGAGAAGCTGGGATGAAGGGTGTCCGTGTCAGGCAGTGGATTTGAGGATAGTACTGTGTGTAGCTGGGAGTCTGGGTTCACATGACTGACTTCTGACAGTGGTAACAATGACCTATAGATCACTCTCATTTATATGCAGAGCGGAAGTGACCCGTGACTGCACTTGTACAATTCTGTGATGCATTTTTGGCCTGGTTTATTTATGCTAACCGGCCTGTTGCATAGATTCACAGGGTTCTTGTAGGCAGGTGGCAAGATGTGAGAGGGAAGCCTTAAGACACATCAATAGCCACTGTCCTCTTGTCTGCTAGGAATAGGGCTTAACCATTTCTAGCTAAGATTCATATCCCAACTAGCTTTTGGTCACGTGACTGAATTCCAACCATGACAAGTGCTTGGTCCTGCAAGGGTAGCCTAGTCCTTGTTCTGGCCTTCTTTCCAGCTTCGTTGAGCAGCCATTTGGGTCATGAGTTGGAAGCTGCATACAGTAAATACCTACTGTCTGACCACTAGAGACATGGAACTGGGGAATTAAGGCCCTGGGGCTGGAGCTGGAGCTCAGGGGAGAGTTGTCTATGAGATGACTGGAGGTGGGCATACTTTTCCACAACCAAGCAGCAGCGAGGACATCTTTCCCGGGTCAGCCAGCAAGCAAGTTCTTGGTGATCCCAATGGGGAAAGCACCTCTGGGCCAAGGGTGCTCATAGCTAGCAGCAGCTAGGGTAGCCTCAGCTCCTTTGTGCTCTCTTGGGAAGAGAAAACCAAGACCCAGAACTTGGAAGTCACTTTCCCAGGAAATGCAAGAGCTGAATTTGAACCATCACCTTCTTGGATCAAAGGCTGCAAGAAGGACCTTCCGGCTCTCAGAATGTCTTCTGAACCCCTCTTCCCAGCTCTGAGGTCCTGGGTCTGGGGGCAGGAACTGAGAAGCCCCGAGGTGAAGAAGTGGTGAGGGGAGGGATGGAAGGACTGACTGACAACCTCCCAGGGACAAGGACTAGTGGATGGATTCTTCCAACTCTGCCCACAGCCTGCAGTGCATTTGCACAAGCAGAAGAAAGGTACCCTTGGCAGATGCTTTACTGCCACCTACTGGAGACCTGTCAGAGTAATTATTCATTTATAGGGTATTAAAATTTATGCCCAACCTCAGCAACTGTACAAAGCAGCCCTAGGTACACCTTCTCTTGCCTGAATAAAAGAAGACCACTGTCACCAGGTTGGCTCAAGTCCTATTCCCTTCTTTCCTGCATGGGTCCCTGGCTCATTCAGAGAATCTATGATAGTCTTGCCTCCCCTAATTTCACCATCCAAAGTCCCTTAGAGTCCATCCATACTTCCACCTACTGCTGTACAGACCACTGAATGTACAGTCTTGTGTGCTGGGCCAGCTCCTTCACCATGAACTAGCAGTGAGCTCCTGGGGTTTTCTTCTCCTCTGGGCTATCTCAGGGTGGACTATCTTTGTTTGAGAGTTAGGTGAGATTATATATATGAAGTTCCTGGCACATGACCAGGACTTTCCCTTGCTCCCAAAGTTCAACTGCCAACTCATTCTAGTGACAGGGCAAGCCTGTAAGCAGCATTCGATCTGCTCCCGGCACCATTTGACCCGAGTCTCATTCACACACCCCAGGCATCCTCTTAGGAAAGATAGCAGTTTCCTTCAGAAACCAAAGCTCTGGACATGTGTGACTCTAAAGTGCTGGCCTGGAGTGGGCTCAGTAGGTCTTCCACCAGCCCTTCTGAGCTCTGACTGGAAACCAATGCAGGCTGGGAGAACTCAGAGTCCCTGTGTCTCCAAGGAGGCTGCACCTTTGGGGTCAGAGGGACCCTGAGGATTTATAAGGGTAAATGCAAAATAAATACAGCTGCAATGATGGCGATAGGCCTAGGAGGTGCCATTAGTTGGCTAAAGGATTCTCTTCATCATCCAACTGCCAACCAGCATCAGGAGGGCAACACTCGGGTCCCAGGGCTGGTGGAAATCACAAGCGAAGGTCCTACTCGGCTCATTCACATGAGAGGACGCTGACACAAACTTTCTGGAAGAAGGTTGGACCACAGGGTTCTTTTTGACCCAGACACTCCATTTCTAGGAATTCAGCCAAGGAAGTAGTCATAGGCCCCATGGAGCTGTTTGTGCTGGGACATTCATTGCAATGTTGCTAATAATAGTGGGAAACTGGAAATAATCTAAAGTTAGAGATGCACTCAATACACACTTTGGTCGAAGGCCAGATGTCAAGTGCTAAGACCAGTATGCTGCTCAGGCGATACCCTTGTTGGTGAGTGACAGGCGATGTCCTACAGTTTGCTGTGTGGAGGGTGGGGGCTACATGGTCCAGCATTGTGTGCTGTGCATATCTGTGTTAATAAACTGATGCTTGTGTTGACTGCAAGGGTGGAGAAGTGTGATGCGCCTCACGTTTACTAGTCATTTCTTTTCTTCATATTTTGTATATTATTTCCCATATTGGGTTAAATAGGAGTTGCCATAGATATTATATGTGATTTCAGGAGATGTTCTCTCCTTGTGAGGTTGGTTGACATTATGTTTTAATTTTATCTTTATAAGATACAAAGAATTACAAATGGGGATTTAAAAAAAAAAAAAAGACTTGTGACCTAGATAGAAAAAAGCTACTAAAATTTGAATACAGTTTTGAGAGCTGTTTTGTTTAGTGCTATGAATGCAATTATCTCAGTTCTGAACCAATGGCACATGTACATCTGTGGTATGTTCACACATGTCTGTATGCACGTCATATGTGTGTGAGCACACGTGTGTGAAAGTGTATGTGGAGGCTAGAGGACAACCTCAGGGGTTACCCTCAGATTCACATACTATCCACCCTTTCTTGAGACCAGGTCTTTCATTGGCCTGGAGTCCATCAATTAGGCTAGGGTAGCTAGCCAGTGGGTCCCAGGGAGCCTCGTTTCTCCACCTTCCCAGCATTGGGATTACAGCTGCAGACCACTGTGCCCAGTATTTATGTGGATAGTGGGGAATTAACTCAGGTCCTCGTGCTTTCAGGGTGGTATTTTACCAACTGAGCTGTTTCCCCAAGTCTTCACAACCATTTTGAAGCAATCTTATGTCTATTCTGCTTTATGTTATTGTTCTATTTTTTTCATTGCCCCATAAAGTTTCTTTCGAAAGTGTTGAGCCCACAAGCTTTCTCAATATTTGTATGAGCTGTCAACAGATTTCTTTCTATATTTAAACACAGAAATGCTCTTGATAATTATTTCTTCACATTAAAGGGACAGTGTTTAGAATCATGACTGACTATAGCACATTAAACTGCTATGATTCTCTTACCATAGAAAATATATGTCTATACCTAATGGAATTTCAATAAGTAGGGTTGAAAGATGTTCACTACAATATATGTCTAGAAGATTACCTATATTTAAGTGATTGTGTGTGTATATATATAGCATGTGTAAAGTGTGGTATATGTACATTTATTTGCAGATGTTTGTGTCCCATGTGTGTTAGTGTAGAGGCCAGAGGAGAACATTGGCTGCCCTTCTCTTATTGTTTACCCAGGGATTTCTTTCCCTGAGAAGGGGTCTCTTCCTTAATCAAAAACTGCTGTTCAGTCATTCTCTGGCCTTCACGGATATGCCATACCTAGTTTTGTATTTTTTTAATGTGGGTTCTGAGGAATCACACTTGTTGGTCTCTGGCCTGAGAAGCCCTTGTGCTTAAAATGGCAAGCACTCCTAGCCACCGAGTCACCGTGCCAGCCCAGAAAGTGTTATTGAACAGTAAATCTGAATGGCAGGCCACATGTGTGTAGTGTCTGTCACTAGGGCTCATGGTACACAAAGGAGAGGGGGAAATTCTTGGGATCATTGACTCACCCAAGTTCAAGGAACCAAGAGTCAATGCTGAAGTTGAAACTTGGTTGTTTGTCCTTCCAGAGACCAAAGATGAAAATGGTGCCAAAGGTCATATTTTGACCAGGTACTAGTAAGCTGTATCACTTCTGTAAAACCCTCATTCAGAACTGTGAGGGCTGTCCATTCAAAATTATGGCAGGGACCCTATTTTCCCATACAGGAGGGTTGTCTTACTATTGCTTTCTGAACCCTGCCTCCTGCATGCTCTACAGTGAAAGGGTCGATGGATATAAAAGAAGCTGAAGACATGAGGAATCATCAGAGGTGAAAGATTGAATGGCACATACAGATGTGAATGATGCTTATCTCAGGGTTTAGGATGAATAGAGGCCATGGGGGACATGGCACGGGATGGTGGGTTGCAGTGGAGACCCCAGGATTTTTGAGATGCCAGGACTATGGGACAGACACCAAGGAAAGCTTCTGGCTGGGGATGGCATTTTCCCAGGGCTGCTCACAGCCCAGCTGGAAAGGTAGAATTGGAATCCAAGAGACTTTGTCACTGGTTATAGATGTCAGACTTGCAGCTACAGGATTTGATGTATCCCCCATTTATTTTAGATCTTTCATTGGTTCGGTCTTTTCTTGCTATGCTTAAAGCCATCTTCTGAAGTATGAGTGTTTGGTCTATGCCATTAGTCATGTACATGCACATGTCACTTATGTTTTGGTTTTACAGGCTCACTCTTGCTGTTTTCCACCTGCTGTCACAAGATTGTGATGTCCAGCCTCTGCTCATGCCATGCTTTCTCTTAACATTATGAACCTTCCCCTCAAGACTATAAGCCAAAATAAATACTTCCCTCCCAGCAGCTTCCTTTGGTCAGGTGTTTTGCCCCATCAATGTGAAGGTAACTACAACAGAAAACAGATTTCTGCTTTGCTTTTAATTAATTTAAATAATTAAATTAATTTTTTAAAATTTCATTACCATATATGACTCAGGTAGGCCCAAGCCTCCAGAGGTAGAGACAGCAGAGTTGCCTCAGCACTCAGTCATGGTCGTGTTAAGATCAAGGTTGTGGCAGGCTGGAGCTGACTTTCTGTTTGTCCTGTGAGAAGTACTAAGAGGAGAGCAAAGACACTAGCAAGGAACTGGCTCTCAGAAGCTGGGTGTGCTCTGACCTGAGGTGGTCCAACAAACTGACTTCCCTCTTCCTCGTTCTCAATATACCTCACAGACATAGCTGGTTTGTAGCAACTTGTAGCAAGGTATGGCCCTGTGACTAAATCCTAGCTAGATAGACATAAAAGAGTGTGCGTGAGCAACTTTGAAAATGAGAGAGGCCTGTTGTTATGTTTTGCATGTGAAATGTTCCCACAAGCTCTTCTATTTGAACACCTGACTTGATTCCAAGCTTTGGGGGTTTGTGGAATCTTTAGGAGGTGGAACCTAGCTGTCAAAAGTAGGTTGCTGGGAGTGGATCTTAGGGGTTATAGTCCCTCCTGCTTCTAGCCTCTTTTAGCTCTCTTCCTCTGTCTCTCCCTGTCATGGTTTGATCCAGGTGTCCCCCACAAACAAATGAATGTGTTCTGATAGATTGATCCTCAGCTAATGGCAGTTTGGGTTTTATAACCTTGATGAAGCTGTGTTGTTGGGGGTGGGCTTATGGGGGTTATAAGCCAGCTTCCCCTTGCCAGTGTTTGGCACACCTTCCTGCCACTGTTTGTAGTGCTGTGGCAGAGGTGATGTCCACCTCTCTGCTCATGCCATTTTTTTCCCTACCAGGATGGAGTCTCCCCCTGAGTCCATAAGCCAAATAAACCCATTCCTCCACAAGCCGCTTTTGTTTGGGTTCTTCCTGCGCAGCAACTAGAAAGGTGACTGCAACACTCCCCACCACCACTCCTGTCTTGATCATCAACATGTGAGCAGGCAGCCTCTGATTCCTGCTATCACAGCTGGGAGCCCCTCCCATCACCATGCCTTCCCTCCATGCACTGGACTATATCCCTTCAAACCATGAGCCAAAATGAATCTTTCCTCCTTTAAGTTGATTCTGGTCAGATATTCTGTCACAGTGAAAAAAAAGCCTAATCCACCTATCCTTTCTCCTTGTCTCTTTCTGCTGGCTGGAATATGGCAGGTGCAACCATTATGGACCACTAGGCAACATGGATGCTGGAGCCACAGGATAGGAAAAGCCTGGGTTTCACATGATCATAGGGTCAGCACTTGGTTAAACCTCCACCTTAGTTTAAACCAGTGTACTCCTGGGTTTCTGTCACATTCCCCGAACCCAATCCTAGTAGTCACAGTAGCGTTCAGCTGACATCAATGTGCCAGCCACTCTGTTATATACTTTTCACAGGTGCTTTTCTTTAATCTGTGAAACAACGCTATGATGTGGTGTGGGAACTATACTCAACCCTGTTTTACAGATCAGGAAACTGAGACACCAAGAGGTTAACAGGTATTGTGGTTTGAATGTATCCCTCAGATTTCATGTGTTGGAGGCTTGCTCTCCAAAGTAGCAGTGTTCAGAGGGCAGGACCTTTGGGAGCTGACTCCAAGAGATTGGTTTGGGGGTTAATGGATCGGTGGGTTATTTGATTTATGGCAAAGGTGAGCCTTGCCTGGCACACTTGCTCTGTCTTGCCATGCGGTGCCCTCCACTGTATGATGCTGCGGCAAGAAGCCCTCATCAGATGCCAGCACCATGCTCTTGGGTTTCCAGACTTAGAATCATGACATAGGGCTGGAGATGCAGCTCAGTTATAGAATGCTTACCTAAGCATGCACAAAGCCTGAGTTCAATCCCCTGCACCATATAAACAGAGTATGTTCATGTCACAGCCCTTAGAAGGTGGTGGGAAAAGGGTTCAAAGTCATCCTTAGCTACATAAAAAGACTGAGACCAGGCCTGAGTTGCATAAGAACCTGTCTCAAAAAATAAAATGAGCTAAACAAGCCCTATCTTTTATAAGTCACCCAGGCAAAGGTATGTTGTTATAGCAACCGAAAATGGAATAAGACAATTGGTTTGCTCTAGAATGTACATGAAGTGACATGTAGAACTCTAACCTATATGTCAGCACTTGATCCCAGCACTTGCCTCAGATGCTCTCTGAACCCTCTCTCATCACCTCCCTTCATCCTCTGGTCCCATACACACACACGCACACACACACACACACACACACACACACACACACACACACACACACCTGATACACCTGACACACCTGACACACCTGCTCACACCCGCTGCAGGTCTGTTTTAAACTCTAGTCTCCCTTCCATCCTGTTCCTTGCCTCCAGGAAGCCCATTCGCTGACAGTTTCACTGGGGAAAGGCTCTGATTGCCTAATTCACACTGAAGTATAAGAGACCAACATCAGCCTAATATGTTAGCTCCTCAGAAGGAAAAGAGGTTATTTCTACATCCGTGTGAAGGTTGATGTGTGAGAGACACTTGGCCATGCATTGTGAGGCTTGGGCTTTGGAATCAGGTGACCTGGATTTTATGATTGCTGCCAGCAAGCTTCCCAATCTTCAAAAATCTCTTCATCGCTCTGGGCCTCCATGTCTTGTCTATATAATCAGCACATTCTGGCTTGCTTTAGGCAGGACTAGGGTAAGGATTAGATGTCATAACCAGCAGGTAGACATCTGACCCCATCAACCTGGATCAAATAGGAGTCAGGAAATAATCTGCAGTTGAACTTCATTTAGCCATTGTTCCCCCAAGCCTGATTTTTAAAGGTCCATTATTGAGGTAGAAATCATTATTTATTTATAATTATACCTATTTGTAATTCATTTATTCAAATATTCATTGAGCTTCTCTATGTTGGGTATAGGTTACAAAAACACAGATGTTGGGCTGGAGAGATGGTTCAATAGTTAAGGTGCTTGCCTGCAAAGCCTAATGACCTGAGTTTGATTCCCTGGTACCTACATAAAAGCCAGATATATAAAGTGCTCATGAAGCTGAAGTTCATTTGCAGCAGCTGATGACCCTGGCATGCCTATTCTGTCTGTCTCTCTCTCTCTCTCTCTCTCTCTCTCTCTCTCTCTCTCTCTCTCTCTCTCTGATAGCAAATAAATAAATATATTTTTTTAAAACACAGATGTCAGCTACGTTCCTGATGTTGGGGTTTATGGATGGGAAGAGGCAATAAACACCACCCTAAGCATACAAGCAATATCCATAGGAAGTGCAACACGGCAGGGGATTGTGTGGCAATGGCAGCTGAAGGCCATGTCCAGTGGAAATGACGGGTGCTACTGAGTTGACATCTTTGCTGCTGAAAACTCATGATGAACCCAACAAGGTAACTAAAACTCACATTTCATGCAAAGTATCTGAGACTCCAAGAGGCTGGGATACTTGGCTCAAGATCACACAGCAAGTGAGTGGGGAATGTGGACAGTCCAGTCCAGGTTAGCAAACACCAAAAGTTGTGGTTTTTTATCAGCTCACCCTACCTCTACCCTGGGCCTTGGCCATCTCTGCTGGGGCAGGTGGAGGGAAGCAGGAGGACCATGGATGGATGCAAGTGCCTGTTGTCTGCTGCTCAGTGACACACATATTCAAGAGGCCTCCAAGCAGCCAAGGGCACTAAGGGTGACTTCCCTATCAGGTCCTCCTCCCTCCTTTTCTAATTGAGATGTCAACTTTCTGACTCATTCCTTACCATCCTGGACACCTGGCATGGTGAGGCTCGGCAGAGACAATGGACTCCCCCTGTGCCTTCATCATGAGGACAGACTGCGGGGTACCAGACGCACACATCATCACCACCCTGCTCTCCTCTCCTCTGTCTTCTCACCCTGCCCTCTGTTTTCCTCCTCTTCTCTCTTCAAGTACCCTCTCTCTCCCCCACTCTGATTCCTGCATGCTCTGAAATGGGTTAATCCTGCTTACCACGCTGAGCTACCACCCAGGACTACCTAAGTGGTCCCAGGAAAGCGGGGCTAATTGGGGAAAGATTGCATCCATTCTTCCGGGCCTTGAGCACTGCAAAGTGGACTCTTCCAAGCTAAGTTGAGATTTCCACTCTGAGGCACCCATCACCAGGGAGAGCTCTAGAGTTGTCCGTCACCCAAACCTTCAGTCCAGGTCTTGTCATATGGGCCTGCATGCTGAATGTCCCCTGCCCCTGTCACATCCACCTTCCCTAGCACCACAAGCAACTTGAGGTTATTTGATGAGTGGGTTTCCCTGTGCCTAGTAAGTATCTGTTCACCCAGCCAGTGTATACTGAGCACCTACTAGACACCCAACACTGTTGCTATCAGGGAGTTGGAATTCTAGTGGAGAGGCAGTGAACACATAATGCATGTTATGTCAGATGGCACCAAGTTACTGGGGACAGTAACAGAGTAGGTGGGGCATGCGCTGAAGAGCAGAGCAGTGTTAGATAAGGGGACACAGTGCTGGTCTTTTCTTCTGAGCTGTGCGTGACCCACCAGCTTCCACTATGCAAATGCCATAGTCCAGAAAAGTTAAGTATCAGTGACATCTGCACGTAGTGGGGTGGGGGTGTTTGTTGTTAAGTCAGAGTCTCATGAAGCCCAGGCCGGCTTCAAACTTGCTATGTAGCCCTGAGTTCCTGGTCCTTTTGCCTTCACCTCTCAATTCTGGCATTACAGGTGTGTGCCACCACACCTGCCTTTTCTTTTTCTTTCCTTCTTTCTTTCTTTCTTCTTTTTTTTTGGTACATGCCTGTGTGTGTATGCATGTTCATGCATGTGTAGGGAGTGCATGCGTGTGATGGTGCACACGTGGAGGTCGGAAGACAACTTGTGAATGCTGGTTTTCACCTCCCACCTCATTTGAGGAAGGGTCTCTGCTAGTCATTGGACTCACTAGGCTAGCTGTCCTGTGAGCTTCTAAGAGAGCCTTTTGCCTCTGTCTCCCATCTCACCATAGGTGCGCTGGGATTACAGGTGTCCATCACAGTATCCAGCTTTTATGTGGGTTCTAGGGATCTGAACTCAGGTCCTCATGCTTCCGCAGTAACCTCTTTATTCACTGAGCCATCTCCCCGGCCCACACCTGGCTTTTCAAATCACATTTTAAAATCAGACAGAGGCAAAGTTTGAAAATTAGCTTGCAGTAAACCTCCAAACCTCAGTTTCCTCCAAAGAAAAACAGGCTTCATACTGCCTTCCCCAGCTAGTTTACAGGGCCGTTAAGAGACTCTGGAAGAAATTTTAATTTTGTGGAGGTACTACCTTATTACATCAAAGTAGTGTAGTTGTTGTTAAAATGGAGGCAGTGTTGGCAAAGTAAATTAGCACCTCCAGATAGAAGCTCTGTGATAATCGAATTTTCATGGGTTCAGTTGACTGAGATGAAGATGATACCTCGTTGTCTCCCAAATCCCAGTCGGCAGGGACGGCACCTTATTCAGCCTTCAGAGGCTCAAGAACACTTTGTAGTTGTCCATGGCTATGATTTGCTGTTGGCAGTGAGGAGTCAGACTGTCTATTACAGTTTTAATTGCAGAGCACTCATTAACCTTGAGACCCCAGTCTCTACTCTCCCTGATCTATCTGATCTAAGAGTATGAGAATGAAGCAGGACCTCACCAGCCCTCCTTAACGTGACTCCTTGTGTCTTGGAATCCTCTTCACCCAACTATTTGGGGAGCCTAACAAACACAGGAGGGGGCTCACCCAAGGGAGAAGCAGCTGCTGACTACATAGAGTTGTTTCCTTTAGGTAATAGATTTTGTGGAAAAATGGAATGACTGCTATTCAGAAGAAAATTTACTTTATTTAAATAAATAGCAAGATTTACGATACATATCCTTAACAAAGTGCTCAGTGGCTGTCAGATGCTTGTCTGCGTCCCTGCCCTCTTGGGACCGAGTGCCTGCAGGTGCCATCGGAACTTAACTATAAGAATATATGACAATGGCAATGAGGAATGTGGCCTGTAAATGAATGCTCTGATGCTTTTTGTGGAAATTGAGACTATAATCAGGGTGGCTGGTGGCAAGAGGCAAGATCAAAGGCAAATGTGTCCTCACCAGGCCTTCCAAAGACCGACCAGCATGGACTCATAAAACAGGACTCATCAACTCAGGGAAATCAGAGACAACCTCCAAGCAGTTCCACTGCAGGCCAGGAGTTTTCATTTTAGAAAGAAGACGATGCTGGGGATAGAGATAAGAGCCCAGAAGACAGGGGTTGGGGAAGAGGTGGAAAGGAGAGGCAAACACTACTAGAATTTCCTATGAAAGTGAAGGTATTTAAAGCACAGTATGCCTTTTGCTCATGATTGGAGCAAACACCATTGTTCCCATTTTATGGAGGAGAATGCAGATTAACAGACAGGTTAAATGACTTACTTGAGTTGCACAGCTGGGAAGTGGTGATAATGTGTTCATTCACACTCATTTAACTCCCCTGGGGCCACAATCAGGGTGAACTTTCAAATTGACCTACCTATTGATCCTGTTAGGCTGACAGCAATATTAGAGAAGAGCCCAAGGTGTTGGGCTGCTCTTCCTTCACTCCAGACTGGGGAATCGCTAGCTTTACATCTCTCCCTCTTATGTACTTTTCTGTGGATAAACCAGGTTTTGAATAAATAATTTTCCTTGTCCATTTGTGTCTGCGCAGCCAGGTCTTCTCCCTCCTGGCTGGCTGCGCCCTTCCCCCACTAACATCTTCCTACATTCGCTTAGCTTTCCTCTCTCTTTCTTTCCCTCTATCACACAAATTCACACACACACACACACACACACACACACACACACACACACCTTCCCACCACACACCCATATGCAAAATAAATTTAGAAATATGCCCAACTCTCAAGGTATTTAAAGAATGGAAATCTTCAATCAATATGGCCTAAACCAAGTCTTCAGGCTCCCTCCCTCCCTCCCAAGCCTCGTGAGAAACTGGCAGAGCTTGTACAGAGGGCCAGACAGCTTGTGACTCAAAGGTGCTCTGGAGGCGAAAAGGCCATTGTGCTTCCCTGTGTCTGTTCTGGGGCCACTGGAACTCACAGGGCTAACAGATGTACCATTCTTTCACTCAGATGTGAGACCATGAAAAGGTTTCCTGGCTCCCTTTTTATTTTTATGTATGCTGATAAAATACAGAGAAAACAGTGTCTGATGATTCAAAAATAGAGGCTGAGCAGATCAGCATATGGCCCTCACTTCAAGGGATTGCTCGTTTTAATCAAACAGTTGAGAAAGCAATAAACATTTATTTAATATGTTTGCCTGAACTCAGGATGATGCAGGCAGTTAGGGGAGCTATGATGGTCTGGGAAACTGAGGCTAGCAAAGATATCAATATCCTTTCCATGTTTCATGATCTAAAACCACACACACACACACACACACACACACACACACACACACACACACACACTTATCTCACCACCTTCCTCTTGGTGCCTCAGGGCACCCACCTGAGAATGGCAGAGTGGGATCAGGAAGGAAGTAGGGGACATGGAAATGGAGGTAAGGGGTCCAAGCAGAAGTTCCAGGTTCCACCTCTGGATAAACCCCTGTTGTCCTCCCCTCCCCCAAACCATAGTCCCTGGGTACAAGGTGATGGGGTGTGTAGAAGCTGAGAACAGGATCATTCTGCTAGGACCAGGTTCAAATCCAGGCCCCATCACTCACCTGCAGGATGACCTTGGGCATCCTGTGATTTAGAGTCTCTGAGTCCCAACCTTCTCAGCCCTTGAATGGGGCTCATCCAGCTTCTGGAATCATGCTGGAGGATTAATGCAGCCGTCTTATGCCACAGGCTTAGCTTAGTGCCTGGTTTTTAGGAAGGGCCCAATCTGTAGTAAGTAATGGTGATCTAAGACACAGCCAGTGCTTAACCCGTACAGGCTCTGTGTAAGGACTTTATGGCTATTGCCGTTCAATCCTCTATTTTACAGAGGAAAGCACTGGAATGTAGGATTGCACAGGAAAAAGTGAACAGTGGGTATCCACACCCAGGCAGACTGGCTCTCACCCCTCGGTCCACGGTCCTGGCTGATATATTCTGATCTTCATAGCTGTTGCCCTGGTGAGCTGAGATCTCAACCCCCTAGGTTTCCTTGGTCCAAGCCAACAGCAGGGTGGGTCACAGCCACGAAGAGAGGAGGGGAAGGCAGGGCGATGGCTGGAACATCCACATCAGGGCTGAATCCATCATCTTCCAGCTGGAACCGGCGTTGGAGTCAGACAGGGCGCCCCAACCCGCCCAAGGGGAGCCGAGTAGGGTGGGAGTGTGGGGGGCAAGTCCATGGTGCTGCGCTGGTGGCCAGAGCACCGCCCCCAGGAGCAGAGGGAGGGGTGGCAGAACTGGGGGGTGCCCGCTGCCATCCCCGCCGCCTCCTGGTCCCCACTCGCTGGCGCCCAAGTGGGAGGGCGGCAGCTGCCCGCTCCCTCCTACCTACACCCCCTCTAGCTGCCCAATCCCCCCCAAAGGAAGCGTGAGGAGGCATCGAGACTGCGGGGGCCCGAGCCCACAACTTTGCAGCCTCGGGGAGGGCAGGCGAGAGCCGGCGTCCGGGGCTCCAGTGACCGGCGGCGATCCGAGGCTCGGTGAGTTCATCTCCCCACCCCTCTGCGGCGCTGCGGCGGCGGCGGCTGGGGGGCGGCTTCCTGGGCGTCCGGGCGGGCTCCGGGGGAGCCGGGCTCCGGTGCTGAACGGACAGCTCCCCGCAGGCGGCCCCGGCGCGCAGGGCCCCGGCTGCAGCGGCCCCGCCGCGCGCCCCTCGCTCCCCCGGCCCCGGCGCTTCGGCTTCCCGGCGCCGCGGCGCATCTGGAGGTGCTCCCGCGCCCCCCTGGCGACTGACGCGGGGAAGACACTTGCTTCGCCGAGGCCCGGGACCAAGGGCTCTCCGGGGTGGGCAGCACCTCGGGGGGCGCAGGCTGGGGGCGGTGCTGAGCCCTCGGCGACCACCCCAGGCTTGTCCTGCGCGGCACCCCAGCGGGCGAGAGAGGCTTGCAGGTCCATCGTGGCCTCAGGTCCCAAGGTGTGTGTGCGGGGGTCTGGGGGGGGAGAGGTCACTTGCAGAAAGGAATCCAAGGTGACTTTAATCCCTCAGTCCGGACAAGGCAGCCTGAACCGAGGCCTCATGACATCAGTCCATCCTGGGTGCATCAGCCTTCCCAGAACTTTTCTCGCGCCTCCTTCTGGCGGATTCTTTAGACCCGGGAAAGTTCTCTCCAGCACACAGATCCCATTTCCAGGCGGCTTCCAAAGTTGGGCAGGAACCCGGGATGTAAGGGGTGATGTGGGGAGGGATGCAGCGGTGGCTGCGCTCGGCGGAATGTGGGGGTGTGGATTCCCAGAAAGGCTGCCAAGCACCCACAAGTGTGCCCAGGGCGGGCTTCCTGGCACCGAAGGGGTTTCAGCGCCGCGGGGATTGTTTGGGTTTCTTCCGCCAGAAGGGCGAAAGGAGGTGCGAATGGGAGATTTGAAATGCTCTTTGCAAAGAAATGGCCAGAGCAGCTCAGCGTCGGAAACATGGTGGTTGGGGAGGAGGAGGGGGCGGGAAGGGCGCTGGCACAGTTATTCCAGCTGCACCCCCACCCCACAGGGTGCCTGAGCTTGGCCAAATTCATCCATTGCTTTTTGTTTTTTCCAAATAAAAAGCTGGGTGGTAGGTGCTGTGTGAGTACACAAAGATACATAACTGCCGGGCGTGGTGGCGCACGCCTTTAATCCCAGCACTCAGGAGGCAGAGGTAGGAGGATTGCCGTGAGTTCAAGGCCACCCTGAGACTACATAGTGAATTCCAGGTCAGCCTGGGCTAGAGCGAGACCCTATGTCGAAAAACCAAAAAAGAAAAAAAAGATGCATAACTAACACAGGTAACCAGGTGCACACTAATTACTCATAGTCACACACCAAGAACACCACAGCCCACTGCACTTGTATCTGCAGAGAGCCCTGGCTCACCAGTAGTCACACAAAATCACCCAAGATGGGGGTGAGGGGACACAAATGAGGACCTCCAGTAGTCAAATGTTTCTCTCTGCCTCCACTCCACATCCTTCCTGTCTCTTCCTGGGAAGGTCTGAACTGGAGAAACTCAAACCCCGGATTGCATTCAATGCCTTGAAGGCAAAGCTTCACCCCTCAGCTCAAAAACCATCATGCCTCCCCCAAAACATGTACACAACTACTCCCGACCACCAAGTCCCTCTCTCCTTATACATGAGCCCACAGTTCTAGAGCACTAAGGTCCCTCCCTTCCCAGAAAGGGCCTGGCTTCTGTCTCTGGGTCTCTCGCCTGCTTGATTCTGGGTTAGACAAATGGGAAATATTGATCTAAGGGTCAAAGTTAGGGGATACAGAACCCTCTGGACCCACCGACCAGAAGGTGTGCACCAGGGTGTCCCCTGAGCAGCACAGTAAGGCTTCTTCTTTCCTCGGGCCTCTTAGGAATGTAATCAAGGATGCTGGCCCTACGACTCCTCAACGTGGTGGCCCCAGCCTACTTCCTGTGTATCTGCCTGGTGACCTTCGTACTGCAGCTCTTCCTCTTCCTACCCAGTATGCGTGAGGACCCCACAGCCACCTGGCTCTTCTCGCCTGCCCTGCTCCATGGAGCACTCTTCCTGTTTCTCTCCGCCAATGCCTTGGGCAATTACGTCCTGGTTATCCAAAACTCTCCAGACGATGACCTGGGCACCTGCCAGGAGACATCATCCCGGAAAGCTCTGTGTCCACCACCCAGCACCCACTTCTGCCGAGTTTGTGCTCGGGTCACGCTGAGACATGACCATCACTGTTTCTTCACTGGTAACTGCATCGGAAGCAGGAACATGAGAAACTTCGTCCTGTTCTGTCTCTACACCTCGCTGGCCTGCCTCTACTCCATGGTGGCTGGCGTGGCCTACATCTCCACTGTCCTTTCCATCTCCTTCGCCCACCCCTTGGCCTTCCTCACGCTCCTGCCCACCTCCATCAGCCAGTTCTTCTCCGGTGAGTGGGCCTTGGCAGGAAGGTTCCCCAAACAAGACCCTCTCCCCCAAGCCTTGCCAAATTTAGCAAATAAAGTCACAGGAAGCCCAGCTCAAATTGTCAGATAAATAGTTTTCTAGTACAATTATGTCCTGATATTAGCATGAGACATACTAAGACTGAAAAATATCTGAAATTCACATTCACTGGATATGCTGTATTTCAGCCGATACCCCACCTTTCTCACCTACCATATCGCCTATTCCTCATAGAATTATGGCATGCGAGTCACACACCTGCTCAGGCCAGGCACATTCCTTCTTCTGCCTGGACCCCAGGCCTGCTCAGTCTTGGGACTTTCCCTCCAGAGATCTAGCCAACTGACCACAACAAGGCTGAACTTGACCTCAGATATGCTCAACAAAAGGCTAAACTCCATCAGGCACCCCTCTGCTGTTTTATGCCACCAGACCCTTCTCCAGCCTGTGGGTAGCTCAGAGCAATTGGCTTAATGGCTCCATATCTACACTGCAGAGTAGGCCTGCTGTGGATTCTGACCCTCTGGAAGGCTCTGACAACTGTAGGACCCGGGCACGTGGGTTCTTGCCCTGTTGCTCACTTGGGCATTATAGTGAGGGCTGTACTTTTTGAATAGTGTTCCTCAAGAAATGTCCCCTGATTTCCTGCTCTGGGAGACTCAGCTCCTAATGGCAGTTCTTACTACTTTACCAGCTTTGACACTTGCTACAGCTTCATTTCCTCCCCACCCCCGTTTTGACGCTAACCAATTTGATACCTGCAATTGATAATATCATTCTCAGACAAAGAAACTGAGACTTAAGCAGAACTAAATGGTCTGCCCAGTATCCTCCTGGGTAGCCATCTCTGGCCTGCCCTGAGGTCAGTAAACCACAGTCTAATGCTCCAAAACACATGTTATCTAGCACACCCATTTGGCCTTCCATGGTCAAAGAAAGACAGCTACTTCTACTGAGAGCCAAGTCCATCTTGATGTACTTGTACTGGCCTGGGCTGTACATTAACAAAACTTGTTGCTCTCTGGGAGAACTTCATTTTAGCTTTGTTGTGACTATAGCTCATTTCTTCCTAGGCATAGAACTATCCTGCCATTTGACAGTGTGAACACAAAGGACCAGGGAGGACCAGCCATGATGGGTGCCTGGAAGGCGCCTGGCTGAGCTGGATGCAGAACTGGAAGCTCTTGGGCCTTCTGGATCTTGGTGCTGGCATAGGAGGCTGCCAGGACTGAAATAACCAGGGTGGGGGAGGGTAGGTGGGCGAGCTGGGGGTGGAGTGTGAGCACAGGCAGGTGGAGGGATGAGGCGAGCCAAAGAACCTGATTACACATCCTTCTCCAAGTAGTTTCATCAACCGTAAAAATGGGTGGTTCCAGAAGGAACATCTTGAAATGGTTTGATTTAAGTCTGGGTGTGAGGCCCGTCCATATGTGCTAAGCTTGGGAGATAAGAGATCTGATGAGAGAACAGATCATCGGTGCCCACCTTGGGGCCCAGCTGCCTATTCCAGCAGAACAATCACCCTTCACCACAGTCACTGCTCCTATCTCACCTTCCTCCTTGGATGACCCTTCCTATCCCTCCCTAGTCCTCCTCTCCCCAAGCCCACCCTGCACATATGCTCCCCTGTTCAGCTTCCTCCTTTGAGACTCTTCTTCCATAATTTCCAGTCCAAGTGAACCAGAGAACACTCTCTCACGTGCTTCAGGAGGACAGGTGGGCAGGAGGAGGTGCAAGGCACAGCTGTTTAATAGGAATGGACCCTGAGTCAGATTTGCTGCCAGTGCCTGGGATGGCTTTGAGTAAGGGTCTGAGAGGTAAAAGTGGGAGGGGTCTGGCTGAGGACTCCAGGCCCTCAGCTAATGCCAAAGAGAGAGGGGCTGACTGACCACATTTGTCCTTCCTCTGGGGTTTGTGGAACCAGTATAAGTTCTGATACCTCTCTGAGCCTCATTCTTATTTAGAGAAAGTAAATGACACCATCTGCTTAAATCATGGCATTTTGATGAGTGCCCATTGGTAAGTGCCACTGGAAGGCCCAGCAGGAAGGAATGGGGACTAATGTTTATTGACCATCTATTCTGAGCCCCACTGGGCATGTTTCCTGGCATCTAAACCTCACAGTAAATCTGTGACACAGGTATTATATCATGCCTCAAGACCCAAGGAACAAAAGCTTAGCCAGGTTGTTTTAGAGCCACATAGCTTTGGATTTGGGGCTCAGACTCTTTCTACTCCACCAACCTGCCTCTCTGGTCCTGTTTCATGACAGATGTACCTGGTCGGGAGGCAAGATGCTTTCTATCCCTAGATGTATCCTGGAAGATGCTGGATGGTGGTGTGTCAGAGGTGTTGTAGATGCCAGGGGGTGGGGAGCCAAGGACAGAGGAAATTAGATGATAAGATCTTTTGGGCCTTTTAAGGAAGTTCTGTGATTTCCTGAAAGAAGTGGAACTATTATTAAATAGTTAAGAAGAGCTGAAGCAGCCGGCACAGGTAACTTCAAACACTTTGAGAAAAAGAAAGCAGGGCCCCAGAATAGCCTTTTGTAGCTGATTCATGGAGCTAGGAAAAGGCCGAAAGGTCTTTGCCTCGTGCCTTGATTTAGTGCCTGAGAAAAGCCTGTGGGAAATCACTTCTATCTGCCCAGGCTTGTTCCTGGGACTGAATTGTAAGGCAGGCCCAAGGTGGACAGCTCTGGGGTTCTCAAATTCCATCTCAAGGGCGATCTCACCCATTGGCATTCCCTGAGCCCAAAGGGTACCATGCCCCAGGAGCCCCTATCCTGCACATAGCTGCCCAAGCCAATCAGGGTTGACAAGGAAGAAATGGGTCAGGGATGGCACAGCCCGATGTAAGCCTGTCTCTCTGTTACCCTCATGCCAGTGGAGGGGCTGCTCTAAATGTCAGCTGAAGCGAGCTTTCTATCCCCTGGGCAGTTGGACCTATTTGTCTCTAACTCTGTAAAGAAAAGCCTGCTATCAAAGCTTCTAGGATGGAGGAGAGAGGAGAGACGAGGCTGTTAATGAGCAAGCCTGCAGCAGAACCACATCCATCCAGCTACTGGGCCCACCACTGCTTAGATGGCAAGTGTTAAAAGCTCAGTTCTCAGGATTCTGGAAGTTAGAGCCTGGGGAAACCTGGGAAGAGGTGGGCTAGGGCTAAGAGGTGCATGGTGGGGGTGGGGGAAGAGAAGAAAATGATTGAGACTCGCAAGGGTAGAAGGGTTGTAAAGTGGTGTCCCTACAGCAAGCACTCAAACCTCACCAGAGAAAGTGATGGTGGGGTTGCCCTGCTGGGAGCAAAGGATAACATGGGTCTCTGAGTTCTGTTCTGGACCTATTGCCCCGGCTGTCAAAGTAGGTCCCAGCCAGGAATTCAAGCCCTGAAAAAAGAGAGGAAAGCTTGATGGTCTTAGAATTTAAACTCGAACCCTTTGAGGGATGTAGTCTCCTCCTCTGTAACAGTGTCCTTCAGCACTGCATGTAAATCGAAAGGCTGGCATCATTTCCTGGAATCCTGCAAACCTGTGAAACAGTAATAAACACAACTGTTTTTGCATATGAGCACACTGCAACTCAGAGAGGTTAAGAAATCCATGCAAGTTCACACAGCAGGGAAAATCGAGCCTAGCTTGGCCAACCCTCCCCCTAAACTCTGAGGAAGCAAGTGAGGGCTCTTAATAAGTGACCGCAGGAAGTACTTGGTTTAGAGGGTAGGAGGCTGAACTTGGGGGCCTCTTCCAGCCTCAGCACACTTGACTGAGTGTTCCAGTCCCTCCTTCATGGCTTCGAAGTCCTCTTGTTAACATCAATGACTGAATTCTCTAAGGATGGCTCTCTGTGCTGCCCTTGAGGCTGAATTCGACTTGTTCTCAAGACGAGGTCCCATTCTCCATCATGCTGTCATTTCCCAGACTCACAGGGGGATGGAGCTGCAGTCTAGACAGTGCCCAAGTGCTGGCTCCCTCTTTAGGGTCCTTAGCTCACCCCTCTCTCCTTCTGAGAAAGCCTCCCTTCCCCTGCTTCCAATCCAGAAAGAGAAAGGGAGCATTTCTGCCTCCAGGAAAATGCAGTCTAGGCTATGTCGGAGATCTAGGAGCTCGGCTTGCAGAGCTCATCCAGCAGCCTCTTTCCCACATTTCCAGTTCTCCCTTCTCTCCTCAGGAGCCGTCAGCACTGAGGAAAAGTTAGGGCAACTAGTTCATCCTTCGGCTCACTGGCTACAGCCCGAGATTGCTGCAGGACGCAGCTTCCACTCCCCGAAGGTTCCTCCCTCCCGGCGGAAAGCGCCTGCCTGAGCGCATCGGTCCCTACGTGGCCTGGGTGTAAAGCCGTTCTGGTGTCTCCCCTCCCCCACAGGAGCTGTCCTCGGTTCTGAAATGTTCGTCATCCTCATGCTCTACCTCTGGTTTGCTGTGGGCCTGGCCTGCGCCGGCTTCTGCTGCCACCAGCTGCTGCTGATCCTCCGGGGACAGACCCGCCACCAGGTTCGGAAGGGGGTGGCAGTGAGGGCCCGGCCCTGGCGCAAGAACTTACAAGAGGTCTTCGGAAAGAGGTGGCTGCTGGGGCTGCTGGTCCCCATGTTCAATGTTGGAAGCGAGAGCTCGAAGCAGCAGGACAAGTAGCAGGCAGGCACTCCTGTCATTTCTTTCCCTGTGTGTGTGTGTGTGTGTGTGTGTGTGTGTGTGTGTGTGTGTGTGTGTGAAGGTTCCTCCAGAACGTAAGACCACAGCACCCGTGTCTCTGCCCATGACCCACTACAACACTGGCTGGTAAGGTCCTCGCACCCACCCCTGGTCTTCAACTCACAGAGGACACATTGGCAGGTGCATCCTGACAAGGAGGGAGGGAAAATAGCCACCCAGCCATTGCTTCACCATCCAGGTGGCTACTAACTGCTAGGGTGCTTCTGTTCCAGGTCTCCTAGGGGCCCTTCTGTCCCCCTCTGCCTGGTCCATCTACTCTCTGCCATGTCTCATGCCATCACTGCGGGAGTTCTTCCCCTCCTGTTGGCGGTGGGAGAGTCCCCGGAACATGGAGGCTGGCAGATGTGTAGAATTACCGGGCACCAGCAAGTCAGTTTTGCCAGCTGTGGGTGAAGATGGGTAGGGGTAGGGATGCATCTTCATCCCCCTTGTGGGATGGTAGGCAATGAGGAGGGAAATAGCACAGGAGCTTTTCCCCCCATCTCCAAGCTTCAAGACCATTTCTCTGGAGACAGCAACCAATGGCCTGGTATTTCCAAATGCCTATCACCCTGCTCATGCTGACCAGCCCAGGCCAGACCAGGACTTGGCTGGATGCTTCCCTTCCCCTTCCAGCTTCTCCCTGCAATATTTGGCTTCTAGGTTTTGCCACATGTAAGGAAGGAAAGGAGGAGAGAGAAAGCAGAGTTACTAATAAGTAATGAGGGAAGCATGGCTTCTATATAACCTTGTAGAATGATATAGAAAGGGTGTGTGAGTGTGCAAGTGTGTGTGCGTGCACATGTGTGTGAAGGGAGGAGTGGAAGTGAGGAGCATTGTGATGAACACAGAGGAAGAATTCTTACTGAAGGGGAAAAGGAGAAGGTGCAAACAGATTCCCTTATGCCCTGTATAGCATCGAAGGCTGTTCAGTGCTTGAATGCTGTGCAGCAGACATGAACACCCCTCCACTGGAGGCATTTTAGCAGGATCTAGGCGTTATCTACCTGGCATGCTATGCAGGTGATTTTTGCACAGGTTGTTCTAGATGAGTTTAGATCCCATCTCACTCTGGGTCCTCTTTGTCATTGCTGGGCCCAGGGGCCAAATTGGCAGAGACACCGAGGAGTTACTTGCTTTCATAAGGAGTAGGGTAGGTGTGGAAGGGGACTGAAAATCATATTGTAAACTTTTAGGACTCAACTCAGCTACTCACGGGACTACCCGGATGTTAGTAGTGACTGAGGAGTTCAGCATTTGAGCCCAGGGAGGTGGAAGAATGTTAGGACCAGGTAGGGGCAGTCGTGGGGAGAGGAAAGCCTGGAAATCATGCTCAGCTCCAAGGGAGACTTGGAGAGGGTAGGCTGGGTGGGAATGACCAGAATATGAGGGTGCAAATGCCAGTCCATCCCTACTCTTCTGACTAGCTCTGGGTGGGGGCACTGCTACATGTTCTGGGACCCAGGGCATTTGCAGGACATGTGAAGGAGTGGGACAACACAAGTACCCTCTCCTGACTGAGTCCCAAGGCCAATCTGACATCCATACAGGCAGCAAGGCTTAAAAACCCTGGCCCTGTCCAGTGGGCAGCCACAGTGACCCCAAACATCGCTGCCCAACACCAGGAAGTTTTGAGCAGAGCCTGCGAGGACTTTTACCCAGGTCCTACTTTGACGCCCCCTTGAGGGCTGATGTAGTAATGGTGTCTCTGCTCACACTTCCCCCTCCAGTCAGTATTCATTCTTTCAGTCCTCCACTTGTTCGTCCTACATGTATTTATCAAGCAACAACTCTGGGCCGCTGGTAACACAGTGTGGAAATGATGGCGAGATCCCTGTCATTAGGGTCACTTCGTCACTGCCTTCTGTGTCCTGACTTTAACACTTTGACAAATAGTCACTCTGACATTTTGGTGAGCAGGTGGGCCGGCCACTTGGCAGGGAAGGATGTAGCAAGGAGGGCTGAGGAGCCACTGGGAGCAGCCTCACTCCCAACTCTGACCACACTTAAGAAGTGGGAAGCGACTGGAGAGACTTCAAGCATTGGCTCTCTTTTGACTCTCAAGTTCATGCTTGGAAGCCAGCCTTGTTCAGGCTCAGCACTATGGGACCTGACATCCCAGGAGGGGCTTACTGGGGGGCTGGGTGAGCTTCTTGAACACTTGTCAATGAGGGTGGCCATGGGAGGTTGCCAGGAGTAGTGCTGAGCAGCATTTGTGCACATGGCCCTCTACTGTCCATGAATAACATCAATAAAGTGTGTGGTTTTAGACTGGATTTGATATGTCTGTGTGGCTGTGTTGATAGCAGGGATGTACAGAATACTTCTGGTCCAACTGGTATGTAACCATGGCCCCATTCCCTGAGGAACCCATGCCTGCTTAAGTATCTGTGGACCACAGAGATCACAGATGGGGTGTCTTTCCTGAGAGCACTCCTCTCCCTCATCCTCTCACTGTCCTCCATGGGACAGAAGGCAGTTGGGGAAGAGAATGAAGAGGAGAGTCCATCTGAGCCAGCTAACTACCCATGAGGACCAACCAGGACCCCTGCCCCTCAGATCCATGACATCCAGAGATCTTAGGCTGCCAGCCTTGGGGACAGTTAGGAGGGTTCTGGGCCCTGATACATGGTAGACACAACCTGTGAAGCATCCTAAAGACATGCAGCCCAGGCGGATAGGGCATACAAGTGTAAATGCTGATTCTGTGTGGCCTGTCATACACAGGCCAACAGGTAAGCAGCAGGTTGGCCTAAGATGGACCAGAGAGTCCATTCTGAACACATTCTAGTCTAGATCACTCTACAAGAGACACTAAACCACCTTTGAATGAATGCTTGCTCCCCTGTTGTGCCTAGCACTGTGCTCTGTACACTGTAGAGTCAAAAAACCTTTTTCCCAGGAGTCCTCACCCTTGAGAATGCTCAGAAAAGAGGAGGGCACAACCAGCTGCCAACATGAAGTGGACTTCCGTTTGTGCAGTACTGGGAAGATGGATGAGATCTCAACAGCCAGAGAGGAATAAGAAGGGCTTTACAGGTTGTATCAGTCAGGGTTCTCTAGAGGAACAGAACCAATAGAATGAATTATAGTAAAAAGAGGATTTATTGTATTAGTTTATGGCAGTCCCACAATAGCAGTCTGTAGGCCCGAGAGTCACAGAACCAGTAGCTAGCTGCTCAGTCCCAATCCAGCACTGAAGGCCTGAAGGAGTGCTGGAAAGCTGCTAGTCTTCAGTCCAGGCTGGAAGGCTGAGGAAACTTGGTTCCAATGCCAACAAAGGATAGCTGAGCAGGACAGATACACATGCAGGTGATGATGCTCACCAGCAGCACCAGCACCAGCACCAGCAGACAGGCAGGAGGAAGACAGGGAGGTTCCCTTCTCCTAGAGCTTCCTTTCACAAAGCCCCCTTCTAGGAGGAACACCCACTCTGGGGGAAGGGCTTACTCTGGAGGAAGGACTTCCTCCTTTAGTTAATCCTTCCTGGTAGCAACCTCAGAGACCCTCCCAAGATTACTGTAGATTACTGAACAGGTCAAGTTGACAACAAAACTAACCATCACAAAGGTGGAAGGACAGATGTGGAGCCTCAGAGCACAGGGGACATCACAGTGAGAGAAGGTGATGGCTGAGAGCTGGGGTTCTAGCAGGCAAGGCTTTGAACACCAAGCTAAAGAAGATCTGTAGTCAGTCTGATGGCCAATGAGGAGCCATTGAAAGTTTAGAGCCAAGAAATGGCAGGATGGTGGCTAGATTCCACAGAGTAGGGGCTTTGAGGATAGAGGAAGTAGGAGAAATGAAGTTGAAGGATCTGATAACACTGTCAGGCTGGGGATGGGCTGTGGGCTGGTAAGGAGGAGAGGAGTGTCAGAGGCACTTCTCAGATATGAGGGACACAGGGAGAAGACCCAAGATGGCCTGTAAGTTGGCACATAATGATTAGAGTACCTCAAAGGACAGGCTGGCAGAGACACGTTACAGAGACCAGGATGATGGAGATCAGAACCACGGAGCACTCTCCTCTCTCATTGGCAGTTGATGATGTCATTGCTAATGAGCCTCTCTGCCACCTTGTCTGGAGGGAGGGACTTGGGGGCACTTGCAAGCCATGCTCTGCAGCCTAATTCTTGATCCCCAAAGCCAGGGCAGAGCCATCTGCCAATGGCAGTAGAGGTCACATGGAGTGAGGCACTGGGCTCTACTCCCCAAGTCCTTGGTATCCCCATCCAGACAGTGGGCACTCTACTTTGA
This sequence comes from Zapus hudsonius, assembly GCA_004024765.1. Classification (NCBI taxonomy): domain Eukaryota; kingdom Metazoa; phylum Chordata; class Mammalia; order Rodentia; family Dipodidae; genus Zapus; species Zapus hudsonius. The sequence continues at coordinate 53,326 of PVHP010002416.1, forward strand.
CCATGTCCTAGGGCTGGGCACAAACACTAGGCTCCAGGTATCCACAAAACTGGGAAGAAAGCAACCTTGGGGGTCCTTGAACTCGTGATCCTTCTGCTGGAACAAGTTGGTTTTTAGATCCCAGGAACCAATCTCCTTCCCTAGGCCAGATGATTATCAGGGCTACCATCCGTGCATTCAGTCCAAGTGCCTGGCTCCTCTTTGTGCCCTGTGCCATCCAAGTGGCCTCACTGCTTGTGAGAGTTTCCTTTGTCTCCCTCCTGCCCTGCCTCTGGGCACACTCGCAGAGCTGCTTGAGCAGAGCCCTTCACGTGGGGAAACCGAGGGAAGCAAGGCCTCATCCTTTCGCTTTCCTGTACACATACCTCCTTCCTCCACCTTCCCCCGGGAGCAGAGCCACGGAGCTTGTCTGAGGACAGCTCAGCTGTTCCCCTTGGGCCCTCAGTCCTCACTAGGCATCGTGCTGGGCCAGCCACTCCACTCATTCCTCAAACATCCTCTGATGCTGACTTGATGCCAGGCATGGTGCCAGGAACCAGGAAAGCAAAGATGAATGGGCCTTCAGGGAGCTCACAGGATGACAGCTGTGATTCAGCAGCAGGAGCAGGCTGACGGGAGGAGGACGAGGTGCTACGGAAGCCTGGAGGACAGTTCTCACTTGACTGCGGGTGGGTTGGAAGGCTTCCCAGAGGAGGGAAACATGGATGAGGCAGGATGCATAAGAGTGTGTCAGACAGACAAGCAGGCATTGGGGGAGGGAGGTGGAAGAGTGAGAGAGGTGCCCATGAGTTCTGGGAATTACAAGTCTGCATTTGGGAGTGATGGGGGTGTGAGGATGTGTCCTGCAGTCCATGGTCCCCAAGGACTCTGCTGTTTGGGTGAGGAAAATGCTAACTGATATCTAAATGTGTTTCACATTAGAGACCATTCCCAAGGGAATCAGCCCAAAGCTCCTGGAGTGTTTGGCTGCAAACCTCAGAGATCCCTCAACTCCATGTGCCCTAAGAGGGTCCTGTGGGGGCTCCTCATGTCACTTGCCTTCTTGCATCACCTCGGCATATGGGGTGGAAGAAAGCCTCCCTGCCAAGATGGTATCCCCTAATGTGAGTGAAGTTGGAGGGACCTGAAGTGTCAGGAAGCAACCTTTCCTTATGGCTACTGCCCCTGTCCTGCCTGGCAAGGCGATTCCAGTATTGGTCCTCTGTTCCCAGTGACCTGGTGGCCCTACATGTCTCCTTCCTTAGGCTGAGTCTCTCCTACACCCTCTATGGGGCTTTTCTCGCCTACCTGAGCTCCCTCCCTCCACCACTGCAGAACCTTTACCCAAACTCTCAAAGCACCTAGCAGGTCCCTGGGGCTGTTCCTTCCTCCTGCCTGCACTGCACACCCCAAGAGGGCAGAGATGGAGAGAGAGCGATCCTTTGTCTCCGCCCCAGTAGCTAGCACGGCATTGAGTGCTGACAGTAATTCCACTAGTGGGAGTAACAAAGACCAGCACTCACCGAGCACACCTAGACCCTTGTCATTCATGGATTCTTAGTCACCCATATGTTGTGCATGACAATGTCAGGAGGCAAGCTCTGTCATCACCTCATTGTACAAGTTAAAAAACAAAACAAAGCAAACAGGGGCTGGAGAGATGGCTCAGTGGTTAAGGCACTTGCCTGAAAAACCTAATGACCTGAGTTCAATTCCCCAGTGCCCATGTAAAGCCAGATGCACAAAATGGACAAATGCGTCTGGAGTTTGCAGCACTGGGGGCCCTGGTGCGCCCATTCTCTCTCTCTCTCTCTCTCTCTCTCTCTCTCTCTCTCTCTCTCTCTCTCTCTCTCTCTCTCTCTCTCTCTCTCTCTCCCCTCTCACTCTCTTTCCCCTCTCCTTGCACATAATAAATAAAAAAAAAAATTAGAGGCACAGAGAAGTGGTGTGACTTACCCAAAGCCCCACAGCTGGTAAGAAGCAGGCTTCAAGTTCATACTGCCTGCTTCCGAGTCTACCCTTATCCTTCAGACACAAGACTGTCTAACTTGTGGGCTGTTGTAGACACCCAACAGACTTCCTGCTGCAAAGTAACCAGGAGTTAAATTTTCACTCATTAATTCAACATTTCATTCATTCTACACATGCACCAAGCACCTACTCTGAAACAGGCACTGGTGAGCACAGAAAGAGCAAGGTTCACAGGGCTACAGCTCCCCAACAGAACGACTCAGGCACCTCTGCAGGCTAAAACAGCTGTGCTCCCAGACTGGGGATTGCGGGCAAGCTGCTCTGGGGAAAGCAGCTTCCGGGGAATCTAGGATGGCGCCTTTTCAGGGAAGGGTTCTTCAAGCTCTTTCTGGCACCTCCCTTGAGGACAGTTTGTGTTCTGCAGATGGGAGCAGACATGGACAGAAGACCTGTCTCACCAGCCATCTCTCCGCCCGGCCCCTGTAGAACCTGGTCCCCCACTAGAGGGCTGCAAGGGCAGATGCCTGTGGACGAGCTCATTTATGATGCTGGAAGAGAGCGGAAACTCAGCAAGGCTGCTGAATCCTCCGGGCTGACAACGACAAGCAAGTCAGGGACCGAGCATTGACCCAGCACTGACCCGGAACCCCAGGGAAGCCTACAAGGGCTGGGCCCAGCGCTATGGGGCAGGCTCCTCCCCAGCCTCCCTATCCCTGAACGCCCCCTTTCTGGTCTCCACACTTGCAGATTCCAGCAGGTACAGGAAAGGATGGTTCAGACTGGCAGGGAGGGTAGCATTCCAGGCATGCGCACTCTGCTGAGGAAGGAGACCCTACAGGGGGGGCACTGCCTGGTGAGTGCCCCATCGCTGAGGCCAGAGGATGAAGGGCACTGCAGCTGAGCAGAAACCGGCTGAGCTGAGCTGGGGGTGCTCACAGGTCCCCAGACAGTAAGTGGCACCCTGTTAAGATCACCACAGAAAGCCCTACAGGCTGAGTCATCGGGATTCCATCAAAAGAGGCAAGCAGCCCTGCGTGGTGGAGCACGCCTTTAATCCCAGCACTCGGGAGGCAGAGGATGGCCGAGAGTTCGAGGCCACCCTGAGACTACATAGTGAATTCCAGGTCAGCCTGGGCTACATCGAGACCCTACCTCGAAAAACCCAAAATAAAAAATAAAAGAGGCAGGCAGGCTCTACTTCGCCACAGACTCACTTCTCCCCATTGTTCCACACCGCGCTTCTACCCACACTCTTCTCTTGCTGGTTTGGCCCCTGGAGACCTACGAATTTGTAACCCCAAATGGGTGGGCCAAGCTTCTGGAGCAGAGTTCAAATCCTGCCGTGCCCAGATGCCAGCGCGCTGTGGCAGGAATGGGGCCAGGAGGAAAAGCAACTGCGCGCGTGTTTCCAGAGCTGGAACGACCAGAGAGGAAATGACAGGAATGTGAGCTCGTACATGAGAGCACGGATGCTCGCAGGGCCTAGGCGCAAGGAGAAGGCGAGGATCGGAGGCCGGCCGGGGGGTCCACACAGCAGCAGGGGAGCTCATTAGCAGCGCTTTCGGGAGACACATGAAATCCCGAGACCACGGAGCACTCCGAGGACCCCGGGACCCCCACGCGGATCCCTCGGCCCGCAGCCCGGCGCGGCTGTGCTCGCGGCTGCCGGAAGGGGGCGCCGCCGCCCGCCGCCCGGACCGACACCTGGGACCTGGGACCCGGGACCCGGGACAAAAGTGGCTGTCGGGGTGGGCTTAGCCGAGCCACAAAGGTCTGCAGTCCCCCGAGAGCCAGGAGGCCTACCTCGGAGGGAGCAGCAGCACCCTCGGAGAGCCCTTGCCCACCGCGCTTTCTTCCCTGCAGCCCCCTTGTCGGGACGCAGCCCCCTTCTCCACCTGATCACAATGGTGACCCTTCATTCCTGTGCTCATGCTAGGTCCTGGCCTGGTGAAGCTGACCTGTGCGGGGTGATTGTTGGCTCAGAGAGGCTGGGACAGCTGATCAGAAACGCACAGCGGGGAAAGTAAGAGATTGACAACCACCCGCCATTGGCCTCTGTGCCCTCTCCAGTCTCAAGAGCCTCTTCTTAGCCCTCAGCCCCAGCACAGAGCCTCACATGGGCGCTTATAAGGACTTTTAAGTGGATGGAAGTTTGTTTACGTGTTTGTCAAAGTGGGGGTTGAGAGGGGTGCGAGAATTACACGGGATGATGTAGAAAACCTGGCACTTCACTTTGGACCATCGCTGAAACTTGTCAGTGCTGGGAACCCTGGAGATCTGGCCTGGAACTCTGCGTTCCTGACAAGCTCCTCCTGCAACTCCTATCCCAATGCCAAGAGTGCCTGGCGCTGTCTGCACATGTGCGGACACCTGAGGAACTCTGGAAATTCCCGATGGGATGAAGCAGGAGAGGTCCATCCTGCCAGAGACTGACAGAACTGGTCTTGGTCTGGGTGTGGCCTGGACGTGGATTTTAAGAGCTCTCTGGAGGATGTAAGTGCACCACAGTGGGTGTCTAGGAGTGGAGAGGCATGCACAGAGCTCTGGTTGAGATGCTCCCCTGGCACAAGTATGGAAGACAGATTGTGCCAGAGACTGGAGGTTGAGTCACCAGTGAGGCTGGGCCAGGTTTGAGATAAGGGTCCTGAGGAGGGCAGGGCTGACAATCAATACTCTGGATTCCTTTAGCTGCCCACCTGGACTGTAGGGGCTGTAAAGAAGGGTGAGGCCTGGAACAGTCTGGGAGAGCTGCTGAGCCTGCTTAGCAGGTATTCCCTGGGGTGTGCCCCAGGAGGGGCTCTGTTCTGGGTGCCTGGGAAGGGTGCCAGGGACAGGGAGGGAGCTGGATTTGCTGGCCACTCCCTTGCAAGTACAAAGCTGAAGGCTGACTTGGATTGAGGCCAGCTCCTGAACGGCTCTGCTCACATGCAGTGATCCTCCGTGGTCACTGGTTACTGAGCACCCACACGGGTGCACAGGACTACTTTTTTTTTCTTTTTTTTTAATATTTTATTTATTCATTTTCAAGCAGAGAGACAGAGAGAGACAGAGAGAGAGAGAGAGAGAGAGAGAGAGAGAGAGCGCACCAGGGCCACCACCTTGTGGGTCTGGCTTATGTGGGGCCTGGGGAACTGAACCCAGGGCCTTAGGCACTAGAGGCAAGCGCCTTCACCGCTGAGCCATCTCTCCAGCCCAGGACTACTTTTTATGACACCCCAACAGCCTTCTAGTGCTGGAGAGGAGCAACTCCACAAATGAGGAAAGAAAGCCGTTGGGAGTCTACAACTACAGAGCAAATGGAGATCTGATGCCATGTCCCTCCTGCCAATGAATCAGGCCTCCACTGGAGACCCATCACTACATTCCCTCCCCCCACCACACCTCCAGGCATGGTCTTGGGCTCAAATGCTATTCCCACTGGGTGTAGAGGTACACACTGGTAATCCAGGCACTTCAGAGGCAGAAGGATTGCTTCAGATTTGAGGCGGGGAGGAGGAGGAGGGAGAGGAGGAGAGCTGGATAAAGAAACAGTAAAATTTAAAATTTTCTCCTTCACTTGAATTCCTCTCAGGGCCTTGCAGAGCACCTGCAGCTCTGGTTGAGCTTACCTTGCCACCATGCACAACCTTGCATCACTGCCTTTCTATGGGTCACAGCTCCTGGCTTGAATACCAGGGCTCCAGGGCCCATGTCCACAAGTCTCTTTCTGAAGGTCCTGGGTCTCAACAAGGCTTTGGTGCTGCCAGGACTAGGACTAGGGTGAGGCAAGCGAAGGCCGTGTGAACCAACGAACGCCTGTTGGCAGCTGTGGGAAAGACTGAGGAGCACGGCCAGACATGCTGTGGAGGAGCTCAGGAGAGCGGAGGGGTCACCAGGCAGGAAAACCTACCTCTGAGAACTCTCCCAGTGTGCCTGTGCTGGGGGGGGGGGGAGGCTCAGGAGTATGGAGGGGTCTCCCAGCAGGACAGTCTACCTCTGAGAACTCTCCCAGTGTGCCTGTGTGGTGTGAGGTGAGCTTATCGACTATCAGGTTGTACCTATTGCAACACTTCCGTTCTCAAAATAGTAGTTTGACAGACAATAAGGACTCTGGCCCTCATCAGAAGGAGGGTGCTAACTCAAGGGTTATCTTTGGAATAAAAGAAGTGAGAAGCCATCCTCTGCCCAGGCTTGCACATCTAACTTTGGTGTAAACGATCACAGGGGCATTTGGCTGCCAGTCGCTGGTACCCTCCCCAAGCCTGGAAGCAGGGAGTCTGCTGCATTCCCATATCTTACTCTGCTGCTAGGTCAGCACCAGAGACACAAACCGGATTGAAAATGGAATGCATTTGCTGCCCTGAAGTGACGGCAGCAATGCTTTGGTCAGGTAAACTTCAGCAATCATTAAAATTTTCAGAAGTGAAAATGATCAGTGATTGAGAATACACTTATATTTTTAGTCAGGGTCTCGTGTAGCCCAGGCAAGCCTGGGACTCATAATGTAGCTAAGGCTGACCTTGAATTTCAGATCCTCGGGCTGGGATCACAGGTATGTACCCACACCTAGTACTAGCTTAGGACTTTACACCAAGCAAGCTAGGCAAGCACTCAACCACTGAGCTGCATCCCCAGCCCTACAGAATACAAATTTTTGAGGAGGAATGAACAACCAGAGGCTGAGGAGAGTATGTTTGAGGAAAGTTAAGGGTCCTCAAAGTGGAATCAGCCTGGGGCTGACCTGTGCTGTCTGGTGCCTGCTCACTTCTGACTGTGAATCCCAGATCCCCTTTCCCTTGAAAGTAAAGCGGTGTGGCAGAGACTGCTCCTAATCTTCCTGGTTGGCGGGGCCAAGGAGTCGCTTCTGGCTACAAGTTGAGCAGAAATGGCATTGTCCCTGTGACCCAGTCTAAGAGAATCAACAGTGTTAGTCATTTGCTAGCTAGGGGCTTCTCAGAACAAACGATGTCTGGGGAAAAAAAAAAAAAAAAAACAGCTCCCAAATAAAAACTCAATCCAGCTCTAGGCTGGATTACACAATACTTCTACAAACACTTTGGCCGAACACCTTTAAAAGAGGCTTTTGCCAGGTATGGTGGGGCACGCCTTTAATCCCAGCACTCGGGAGGCAGAGGTAGGAGGATCGCCTGTGAGTTCAAGGCCACCCTGAGACTACATAGTGAATTCCAGGTCAGCCTGGGCTAGAGTGAGACCCTACCTCAAAAAACAAAAAAACAAAAAAAAAAGAGGCTTTTGCCTGGGTCACTGTGGCCTGGCCTCCTGCTGGGGGCATGGGACCCTGTCAAAGCTGGCTGCCTGGACCATGCTAGCTGCTCTCATCAGGCTGAGTATATCCTGGGCCTTTTGGTTGCTCAGGGACATTCATTGGCATTTCCTCCAGGAGATCCCTTCCCTCTCAGGCCCCTGCCAGAGACTGGAGAAAGCTGAAGAAACATTGAGGCAGCGGCTACCGAGTCTCCTGCATGGTAAAGATGACAGTTTGTGTACGCGCCTTCTTCTAGCTTCTCCTCTTCCCTAACTTTGAGATGAGACCCCCAGGGAATTTTATCCCAAAACATGGCACCTTGGTACCATGTTGTAAAGTAAAAGCTCTTCTGGAGGCTGGAGAGACTTACTGTGACTAAAGCCCAGACCTTCCAAAGAGGAAAGCATTTGCCTTGAGGCCCCTCCCCTGAGGGTTCACTAAGCTCATATTCCAGAAAGGAAGCTGATGAATGTCATCACTTCTGTCTCCCAGACCCATTCATTCTCCAAAGAAAACAGTTTATGAAGGAAGGACTGTCTATTCTCTTGGCCCATTCATTCAACCCAAGTCTCATTTCCTTCCCCTGGAGCTCACCTGCATCTTCCCCACTCTCCCCATGCACAAGAGCAGAGGAGCCCCTGAGCCTCACTGGCTCTTCTGCAACAGATTCCCAAAGCCTTGTCTCCTATAGGTGGTAGTTCACTTCTGTGACCCTTCAGAGGGGGAAGAGGATGCTCTCCCCTGGGCCCTCCAGGGCAATTTATTCATCTGTAGGGGAGGGGAGGAGACAGCTTCAATGAAGCTCTGTAGGCATACTGTAGTTTACCATCCATGAGTCTAGAGCAGATCCCAAGTTTTCAGGGCTTCTGATTTTTCACTCACCCCCAAAATGAAGGATGGGCTCCATGCCAAGTGCTCCCAAGGGCCCACACAGCAGGCAAAAGCTTGTGGACTATTCCAAGAGAAAGGAGGCCCCAGCTCTCCTGTTCCAAAGACGTTTATCAGAACAAAGGAGCCCCTTCCAAAGCCACTGTAATTCCCCAGGTGGTGTCTTTAGGAAAATGAAAAGCGGTTATTTTTACTCCCGGGCTCTCCAGCTACTCTGAAGACCTGGCTTGGAACACAATCAATGTGACTGGGGCCCCGGGAGGGAGGGTGGTCCTGCTTTGGGTTTTCATTTTCTACCAGCTTCCACCCACTCGCTGAGCTCTCCGCACACACGCACGCAGGCACACAGCACTCACTCCCAGTGAGCGTGAGCGAGGGCTTTTCTCCATTTCGTGCTCATCTCCAGCTGCTGCAATGTAGGCAGAAATCACACCGACTGTTCTTTCAAGTAATTTTCTGGTGTCTTGTATAACCATCCCTCAGAAAGACAGGGAGCCATGTGTTCCAAGAATGAGGAGGTGTAGTCCCACGTGGACCCAGAGAGTATCCCCCTCCATCCTGGCTTAGCATTTGCTCTCTTCTTGTTCCCTGCAACTTAGATCTTCAGCCGCAATGTGCAAACTCCTCAGGATAGCGTTTCTTGGATTCCGCCCACCCTGAGGTAGCTGCAGAGGCCTTTCTCGACAATTCTTCATGTGCTGTGCCACCCAGGCAGACCTTCTCATCCTCTTTCCAGGGGACAAAAGGTGACACCCAAAGGTTTGGACCAGAATAAAGCCTGCACAAAGTGCCATAGCAAATGGGCAGCTCCTGACCACCGATAGTGTAAATAACGAAAACTGGACCTGTGGCTCCTTCCCACACGTGGAGAAACAGTCTCTGGTTGTGGGGAGACAAGTCTGAGAGGAAATAAAAGGCTGACTGTCATACTCTCAAGAGATGACAGGAAAGAGCTGTTTGCAGATGACTGTCCAGCAAAGGATGGTGGGATCTAACTGTCCTCCATGTGGCTAATAATTCCAATAGCTGGGCGTGACCGTGTGCTTGTCTAGCGCAGGCCCAAGATTTGACCCTCAAACTTCAATAAACCAACAGAAGAGTAAATAAGGGAAGCTGAAGCGGGAGGACCGCTAGTTCAAAGCAATCTGGGCTACAGAGCAAGACCCTGTCTCCTCCTCCCCGCAGAAATCTTAGTTTGAAGGCAGGTTTTCATGGGAATTAGTGAATTCATGCAAGTTGCAACTAGGTAATTATAAAAAAGGGCAGAACCAATGCTTCTCCCAGACAGACATATCAGAAGTTAAAAAATCTGAGAGGGAGCTGGAGAGATGGCTCAGTGGTTAAGGCACTTGCCTGCAAAACCTAACAACCCAAGTTCCCCAGTACTCACATAAAGCCAGATGCACAAAGTGGCACATGCATCTGGAGTTTGCAAATAAATAAATAATTTTAAAAAAAAAGCTTTTAAAAACTGGGTGTGGTGGCATACACCTTAATCCTAGCACTTGGGAGGCAGAGGTAGGAGGATCGCCATGAGTTCGAGGTCACCCTGAAACACATAGTGAATTTCAGGTGAGTTTGGACTAGAGTGAGACCCGACCTTGGAAACAAACAAAAAAAATCTGACAAAATGCTAGTATTACCAGAGGGCTAGCAGTCTGCTTTCTAAGCTCCCAGGTTAGTTCTAGTGAGTCTATTGATTTTATGATTCACCTGTAACACAGCTAGAGATCTTACAAAGGATATTAATTCTGGTACAAACCTTAGAGATAACTAGTTCTTAACTATTCAGCTGAGAGGATATCTAGAAAGTGACTTAATCAGCTAGTGGTAATGAGTAACAGATATGGTGAGGGGAGGGTTAGTGTCATTCAGTGGTTGAGTTCTTGCTTAACATGCACGAGGCTCTAGGTTCAATCCATAACACCACCAAAAAAAAAAAATAGAAATGACACTCGAATGCCACACCTCCACCGGCACCAGGCTGCACACCATGGTGATGGCTTCAAAGACATGGCTTCAATGGAATGTTCACAAACAACCTTTCCTAGATGAGCAGGTATTTCCACCCACTGGAACACTCCATGGGGTGGACAAGGAGCTGCAAATTCAAATACCTAGGCTCTCCCAAGCCTCCCAGTGGTATTTTTTGTGTGTGTGCTCTTGTTTCTCTGAATGCTACTAGTGGGAAGGATGGTTCTCCTATTTGAGAATCTTTACTCATTTTTAATTCATTGTAGTGCCTTACCACTGTAGACACACTTTCTAAAGACCTGTCTGTTGTAGAAAAAAACTTCACTAATGTGGCTTTGGTTTATTCTGGTATAAAGCTGCAAGTTTTCTATTTGTGAAATGGATTGTAGTCTCCTCTCACTCCTCCGCCCTCTGCAGTGTAAACCTCCAAGGCTGAAGAATGATGACTATTCATTTGCCTTAAGACTGCCTTGCACAGCAGTGAGGCAAGAACAGTTACCACGAATTCAGAATCCAATTCTATTTCCTCATGACCCTAACCTGTTTGAAACTTAACCCAAATATTTGCTCCAGACTTCATTTAGGTTTTTTCCCCTTTTGTTTTCAGTGCTGGGATGGAACCCAGAGCCTCATGTGTGCCAGAGGCAACCACTCCACCACTGAGCCAGACTTGTAGTTCTCTCAGGATTTTTAAGAAGTTATCATGCAAAAAGGCTAGTTTTCAAGTAAGCAACTTTTATTTTTCTCTGACATTTCACAGTCAATTTCTATATAACTTCATACTTTCTCAAAAGACTTCACATTTGATATATAAGCCTCTACCCTAAAGAGTTCATAGCTGGAAAACCACTTCAATATATGTACAAGAGCAACCTGTCTGCTGAAGGGATCAGAGAAGCAGACTGACATTGTTAAAAACAAAGGGGTAACAAATTATATAGAATTGGACTCTATAAGCAACTTACCCAGCAACCTTTTTAAAATGTGTTTCAATATTGCCAATAAAATCTGCCAAAGGTTCTCTTAGAGGTTGGTCTGAGCAAAAATTGGCTTCTCACCCTCAGAAAACAGCTGCTCTTGCCCCTTGAATAAAGCAACTTACGTCATGCATAACTGAGGCCATCACTACTTACAGCCTTGTGCTGCCAACGGAGATCTTCCGGGTCCACTCCAAGCTTCCTCCATGTAATGGTCTTGCCTCTGACCTCAACAGATCTGTCCTTCCAGGACCTAGCTTCTCTACTTGGGTTCATGGGCTTCTAACTCCATGAGGGAAAGAATGCCATGCTAACAGCCTAGTGACTTGCGGCTCTAGTTACCAGATCACAGAGGAACAGAGGCAGAGAGGTGCTAACCCTCTTGGCCACTCAGCAGTGAGGATGGATGGCGGCTTTCATCATCTTTTACCAAAACAGGAATGGAACACAAACCCCAATCTAGGAGGAAGAGTCCAAGAGGTTTACAGCTCCACAGAGGGTTTTTCCAGTGGAATACATTTGGTTCTCAGCAAGTGATTTCAGATTTTTGACACTCAGGAAGACTCATGACTGGTGCCCAGACTGTTCTGGATGCACCTGTCTCTGTAGCTTTGCTGCCAAACATTCTGCCAAAAAGGAAGCTTCCTAGCATGGTGCAGAGCAAGAGGCTCTGGTACCATAGATTCAAGGGAGGCCAAGGGAATGGGCCAAGAGAAAAATATGACAAGGAGCAGAGTCTGCTCAGAAACACATTTGCTCTGATTTTAGAAACTCTTTCAGAAAGCAAACAACAGGTAATTCTGTGTTGATCAGAGGTTTGAGAGATTTTACCATACTGGTTATTTCTAAATCAGCTGTATCTAAATCATACATGTTCATGAACATAGTCCAGGCAACCTGGGCCTTAGAATTTCTAAGCTATGTTAGATTTACAACCAACTACCTGATAAATCTGATCAGTAACTAACTTCTGGGCTTAGTAAAACCTCAAGAACATTTTCTTTGCAGGAGACATGAAGCTGATCATAAGAACTTATTAATTTATAAAGAACAAAGGTCTCAGGAGGATGGAAATTTTAACTGAGGAATACAACCTTTGAATTTGTAGTACTTTAACACTTAGTTCCTGACACAATGAATGTGTAGGACAGAATGTGTAGGATCTGAAAATTCTTATCTTCTCCATCTTGAGACTGAATCCAAGATCCAGCATGGTGCCTTTGGCTTTGTTGCCCACATCCAACACACAGGGAAGAAGCAGAGACTGCTGCCCAGTTGCTTCCCATCATGTCAGGAAACAATGAAGTCAGGATGAGAAAAGAAAATGGGTAAAACAAATGCTTTCCAGGTTTTTGGTTGCCTTATAATGATAACCTCAGGATTTTAATTCAAAATTTACAGCATGATCACTTCTCTCTCACACAAAAGCAAAGGGGGGGTGGGAGTGGCTGCAGTGGGGTAACTTACACCACACATTGAGAAACCTCTGGAGCTATCCCCAGCTTTTTAGATATAAGACAGGTTGTGCTATTTCAAGGAAGTGTAAGTTAACAGAACCTTTTAGCTGCTGACCAAAGATGCTGGCTGGGGCTTTTTTTTGACCTCTTAGTCAAAAAAGTAATTCATTCAATACAGTTCCAGATGGTTCAACCTTCATTCCAAATCTAAAAATTGGAAGCATTTTGCCCACTTTCAGAAGTGAAATGGGTGTGTGATTAAAGTACAGGAGTGAAATGGTAGTACTCTTTCTCCTTGACTTTCAAGTTTAAGAAAACAAGGCTTTGAGTGATTAAGCACTCACACCAGGCATAATCTGTGCCCAAAGCATTTTAGTTGTCATCCAACTGGCAAAGTGCCTCATGGAATGCAAACATACCTCCTCTTGATTTTGCTCTATGACTCAGACACTCAAGGGAGGATCCATGAAGGGAAATTTGGGTCACCTGCTCCCTGGCTCAGCAGGTGTGGTGTCCTCCTGCACACTCATCCCTGGACCCTGGTGAATGAATAGGGTGATGTGATGGCTTACAAGAGCCACACAAAATCATCACTCCTGCTTGGCTAAGGAAAGGGGACTCTAGAACTCTCGGAGTTGAGGCCCTCAGAGGAACAGAGACACATGTGACCACAGGTTAAGACAGTAGCCAAGGAACTACATGTGGCTTCATAAATAAATTTAGAAAGAAAAGCTCTTACATAGGCTGGAGGAAACAGTAGATAATAGTAAAGAGTTAAAAGACCCACGCAGGTGACTGGAACCATGCCTCTGTGCTATATGTCTGGGTGAGCAGAGAAGGCATCAAGGTCACTGCCCGCAAGACTGGGCCCAGGTGTGAGTGATGCTCGAAGCTTGGCCCATGCCTGAGGAGCCCTGCTCTTGGTGGCCTCTATAAACAGCTGGGTTTGCTCCTTCAGCTGGTCAAGTTCCACCTGAGTTGCCTGGTTCTGTCGAATCAACTCCTTGGTTTTCAAAGTGATCTCCAGCAAACCTGACTTGTGCAGGACTACTAAGGTATTCTGAAAGCGCCTGTGCTTGCTCTGCCGCTGCTCTGAAAAGATGTCTGGGCTGCGGCAGAGGTGCTCCGCAGCCCACAAAGGTGAGCTGTAACTGGCTGACAGTGGTGAAAGTGGGGAGCTGCTCTCTAAGCCATGCAGAGTGCTATCAGATGCACAGACAGGACTGGCAGGGGAAGCGAAGGTCAGACTGGGAGCTTTAGCCACATGACTGCTGGATACAGGCTGAAGAGTCTGTGGACTTCCACCCGCCACCAGGGAGGGCACTCCTTGCAGAGCCGAGTCCTCGGTGAGTTTGGCATTGGGTGGGGCTGGAGTGGAGGGACTGGATGGTACAGGGCCGGACTTAGTTGGCTCACTGGAAGACAGGCTGGGCCCCATTCTCTCCGTACAAATTTTCTTCGGTGCCCCACTTGCTCCTCTTTCTTCTGGGCTGAGGGCAAGGCCCCTTTTGCCTGGGTGTGGGGCTATTTTGGTGTAAGAATTTAGAATAGGCAAGTAGTTTCTGGAGTCTGACTTTTTCTCGCCAGTGTGACATGAGCTGACAGAAGATGTCACAGGTGGATGAAGGACAAAGAGCTGTGGCTGTGCTGAGATCACTTCAAAGGAAGGCTGAACAGTCCATGACTGAAGCTGGGAAGAGCTGCTGCCCTGTAAACAAGAGAAGAGAGCAGCTGCTCACTCAGGATGGAGGAGGGCAGCTTCAGCCCAGGGCCAGCAGACACTCAGACACGGACCGCCATTGCCAGTGCTGCTCCTCCCCATGGGGGGGGGGGAGTGGTGGTGTCAAGAACACCATGGGGAATCCACTTGTACCTTATGTTATGCCTTGTTTTGAAACTTTTCCTAAGGGAAAACTTGAAGAAATATCTATTTGTAGTCAAGGGCTATCATTCAGAAAAAGAAATTACAGGTAGGAGAATTAATTGCACAGTTAAGGTCACAGCTGAGGCAAGAGAAATATGGATAGAACAATTTCCTGGCAAAAGATAAACATGCTGAGCTCAAGACTGTGATGTGACTTTACAACAAAGGCTATCTTTGCTTAGTTATGCCTGAAACCTCCTTTACCTGAAAACAATGTTCTACCACAAAGTTACATCTTGCCTGGAATCCCAGCTATTCAGGAGACTAAGGTAGGAGGATCACACATTTGAGTCCTGCACACACAGTCAGTTTGAGACCAGCCTGAACTGGTGAGGTCCTGTCTCAAAAAAATAAAAAGTAAGGGGCTGGAGGTAAGATTCCATCGCTAAGAGAGCTTGCTATGCAAGCATGAGGACCTGATGTCCAGAGCCCATGTGAAGAGCTGGGGTGCCCACTCATCCCTGCAAGCCCAGCATGGAGAGGGAGAGGCAGGGGGGTCTCTGGAGCTCACTGGCCAGACTGTCTAATGAAAAAATAATAAGCTCCAGATTTAGTGAAAGACTGTCTCAGGGAACAAGGCAGAAGGGACCTCACTTCCTCCTCTGATCTCTGCATACACATGCAAGGGGTGTGTGTAGCTCCATACATATATGTATATACCACACGCACGCACACGTGCACACACACACACAGGAGCCACAGGTGTATTTCAGTGGTAGAACACTTGCCTAGCATGTGTGCCCAGTGCTGCAAATAAATAAATAAATGTTACATCATGTCAGGAGCTTATGGGTCCCTGTTTTTAGGAAATGACATCCAATAGCCACTAAATTGTTCAAAACAGTAACAGTTACCATGTGTTGGTGCTGGCCCTGCATAGACATTTTACATGGATTATTACCTCATCTAATTCACATAACCCACCCAACAGGTAATTATCATTTTCCTTCATGAACAGAAACTGAAGCTTAGGAAGTTGAAAGGAATTTGCTTCATGTTGTAAACTACTAAGTGATGCAGCTAAGATTTTATCCCTAAACTTAATCTAATCTAAACTAATCTAACCTAACCTAATTTAAGCCCCTCTCCCCTTTTTTGGTGACAGGGTTGCAGTATTTAGCCCAGGCTGGCCTTGAACTCCTGATCCTTCTTCCTGAACCTCCCAAGTGCTGGGATTACAGGCATGTACTACCACACCCAGCTTTCTAAAATGCATCTTATCCAAGGGATGTACAGCCTCTATGATGTCACTCCTCATTCATACAATTTTTAAATTTACGTGTGTGTGTGTGTGTGTGTGTGTGTGTGTGTGTGTGGCCACAGTGCAAGTATGGAGGTCAGAGAAAAAAACTCAAGGTTCCCACCCTCTCTTTCCACATTCCCTGAAACAGGGTTTCTCTTGGTGTTTTGCTACTACATGTGCCAATCTCACAAGCTTTCAGTTTCTCCTCCCATTGCAGTAGTGATGCAGGGATCACAGACATAGGCCTCAGTTAGCATCTGATTTTATGTGTTGGAAGAACTGAACTCAGGTCAACAGTGTTATGAGCAAGTACCATCTCTCCAACGACTGCACTTTTATTTTTACCTAAAGTACTAGATCAGATGAAATATGTGGAGAATGGTTGCTGTTTCCAGTATTTAACAGTCCAGCTCCAACCCAGTCTCAAAGATTCAAGTATAGATGAAATAAGGCACAGAGTGAGCCTGATGGTGGTTTTCACATTTGGTGGGTCACATGGGGGACATGTGAGTAATCTGAAGCTTGTGCAGATACACACCATTTTGCATACATTTCAGAGTACTGGGTGCTGGGAATTTAGACCCAGTATAATCCCTGGCCTGCAAAGGCTGGTATGATCTAGAAAGCCAGCTTTGGAACCCTCTTTGTGACAAAAAAAAAAAAAGAAACAATGGCCCAGAAACCACATGTCAAGAGAAGATCCAAAATCAGGTGTCTCTCAATACAGAGCTCACCTGATTCCTTTAACCTCAGGCTACACCCCAACTCTCCACTGCACTGCTTCCCCAAATGATTCCACTGCATTGTCCTTCCTGGTGCTGCTGGTCATCTGTTATTGATTATGAGATTTACAAACTGTATTATTCAGTGGAATCATTTGAGGGAATATGGAACTAAATTTTAGCCATGGACAGGCTCTCAGAATCATCTCACATGAGCCTTCATTTTCAAGATGAAGAAACAAAGTCCACACCAGCACTGACTGCATGAGCTTACACAGAACTGGAATCAACTCCTCAAAAGAAGCAATCATCCAGCCATGGCATGGTATGCAGATGTTTTAAGAGGTATATTACTTAGTTTTCGAATGTGGTGGGTTCCCGTGTGTTTAAGAAAACAAAACTAAACAAGACCCATGACTACTCCATGAGGTCAGATTGTCCCCGAGCCTATCTCCTGGCTAGGCCTGTGCGTGTGGAGAGGCTCTGCTGGAAAAGTCTGCTGTCTCCTGTGTAGGGACTGCTCCTGTCTCCTGGAGCTGCCAGCCTATCCTAACCTACAATACTGGAGACTTATCAACATAGCTTCACATAGAGTGACAAGACAGTCAGAGGAGAGGTACAAAGACAAACAGCCAGGAGCAAAGATGCCCAGAAGTGCTGGGCAGCGGAGGACGGGGAATCTCACCTGGCTCCATTTCCTGTCTTTACTCTCTCTTTTACTTTCAATAACAAGAGCCGAAGTTCCAGCAGAGATGTGATTTACCAACCAAAATCTTCACATTATTTTTTTAAACTTACCAGGCTACCTTGCTGAAACTCAGTTTGTGTTTCTCAGAAATAACCAAGTAACATTTAAGACATTAACATTTCCTGTTATGTTATGCTCTTATAACCTTGATCTTAGATGGGAAGGTCAACACTTGAACTAGATTTCCAATTTCACAATACTTAAGGAGCCTCATCAATGCATCCATGCAAGAACTGTGATCTATGTTCCCAGTAAAGTTTAATGTGGTACGGCTTAAACCATTCTTTTCCATTCCTCAGACTTTTCTAAGCTAACTTACTGAGTTCCCAGTTCCAAACACCAGAGCTTAACTTATGTTTTCATCCAATCTTTCTTTCCTATCTAGACAACAATCACATAAGTATAGTTCTGTAATGAAGCCCAATGTAGAGTACTTTCAACCAGCTTTTCAACAAACCACAAGAAACTGGGTGGCACTGCCATTTGGTTTTTTTTCTTTAAAAAAAAATTTGGGGGGCTGGAGAGTTGGCTCAGTGGTTAAGGCACTTGCCTCCAGTGCCTAAGGCCCCGGGTTCAATTCCCCAGGTCCCACATAAGCCAGACCCACAAGATGGTGGCCCTGGTGCTCTCTCTCTCTCTCTCTCTCTCTCTCTCTCTCTCTCTCTCTCTCTCTCTCTCATCTCTCTGCTTAATAAAGAAAATAAACAAATAAATAAATATTAAAAAAAAATTTTGCTGGAAGCTGGGCGTGGTGGCGCACCCCTTTAATCCCAGCACTCGGGAGGCAGAAGTAGGAGGATCACCATGAGTTAGTTCAAGGCCACCCTGAGACTACATAGTGAATTCCAGGTCAGCCTGGGCTAGAGTGAGACCCTACCTCGAAAAACCAAAAAAAAAAAAATTGTGTGTTTGCAGAGGTATGCATGTGTGCAGCTAAAATGGCTGGCCAGAGAGCCCCAGGGGTTCTATCTCTATTTCCCAGCAGAGACCAGTATGCACATAACGAGGCCTGGCTTTGTTACTTGGGTACTAGGGACCAAAGCCAGATCCTCATGCTTGAGCCTCCTTACAAGCATTCTTACCCATGAGCCTCCTCCTGAGCCCAGCACTGCTATTCTTAAAACCAAAGAGCTGCATTGTTACATGGCTTTAGCTCAGAAATTGTCACTACCTCTAAAACAAAGGTGCCTTTGTGTGTGTTTGTTGTGTGCATGTGGTATGCATGTTCACATGTGTGTGCACATGTGAAGGCCAGAGGTTGATGTCCAATGTCTTCCTCTATTGTTCTTTTTTTTTTTTTTTTTTTTGGTTTTTCAAGGTAGGGTCTCGCTCTAGCCCAGGCTGACCTGGAATTCACTCTGTAGTCAGGGTGGCCTTGAACTCCTGGTGATCCTCTTACCTCTGCCTCCCGAGTGCTGGGATTAAAGGCGTGCGCCATCACGCCCGGCTTTCTATTGTTCTTTCATCTTATTTTTTTAAGATAGTCTCTCATTGAACCTGTTGAGTCACTAATTTTGTTAGACTAGTGAGCCAGAAAGACTCAGGGATCTCCTCTCTCCACCTCCCCAGTGCTGGGATTTTACATGGGTGCTAGGAATCTGAACTCAGGTCTTCATGCTTGTATACCAAGCACTTTTCCAAGTAATCATCTCCCCACCCCCATTCTTTTTTTTGAGATAGTATCTCACTATGTAACCAAAAGCTGGCCTCAAACTTTCACTCCTACCTTAGCTTTCCCAAAGGCTAGGATAACAGGAATGCATAAAATGTCCCACATTTTAAATTCCAAGGGTGATTCAAATTAAAAATTAAAAGAGATTGTTAAGGCTAGGTTATAGTTCGGTGATAAGAGTTCTTGCCTAACATACACAAGGTACTAGATTCAAATCCCAACACTGAGGGGGAGAGGAAAGGAGGGAGTGAGAGAGGAAAAGATAGAAAAAAATTCTTTTGTTGCTACACTAAATTCTACCCTATATTAGAATGACATTTTGGCTTAGTTCCTTTATGTATGACTAAAGCATTTTAGTCATACATAACTAGGAATACAAAAATAAAACAGTCCATCTCAAAAATGAGAATAGAATTTCAGACTCTCGTACGTCTATGTTTTGTCTTTAGGGTGTGTGTGTGTGTTCCTAGGATCAAAACCAGGGTTTTGCATGCTCTACCATCCGTCATAGCCCTAGCCCCTTTATAAACAGTGTCAGGTAGTTGAAAGGTCACATCCTGCCCCAGGACAGAAAGTCCGTATCAGTGCGGTTCTTGGGTCTGTTTCTGAAGTCACCCTGGTAGAGAGTTTGTACCAAGGGGGGGAAAATTTTTTTTTAACTTTCATCTGCAAAGACTTTGGGCCATACAAGTCCTCACCTGCTTGACCAGCACGTTCTTCATGACGACCATGGGGGACAGTGTAGGGAAGGCATTGCTTGCAGCTTTGGAGCTCTGCCTTAGCCTGTCTTCTCTGCTCCAGCCCAAGGCTCTCAGCACGTCCTCTGACTCCATCTGCTCTGCAGAGCTCAGACATTCTGAGCTTCCATCTGGTGGGCAGAAGAATGGTCAGTTAACTTGAGCTTTTGGTTAAGGGCCTTCCCTAGTCCAGCTCCTAAGGAGCTATGGACCCCTTAAAATGAAAAGGGACAGTTCTCATATGTGTTTCTGTGAATTTCCTGAGGTCTTTACATTTCATTGGATTTTCAATGGGGTCCATAATTATCCCTCCCACTCCAAACAATTAAGCATCCCTGCTCCTCTTGACTTCCTTTATTATAGATAAAAGTCTGCATCAATTGGGGTTCATGTGGAAGTAATCATCACCAGTCTCTACCAAAAATAAGTTGACGATTTCAAAGTCAGGTCATCACTTTTAGAATCTGTTGTTGAGATGGTAGAATGTGTGACTCCAGGAAGAATTAAGATTTTCAAGGTCATTACTTTTAGAGTCTGTTGTTGAGAAGGGAGGAGATAACAGAAACAAAACCAGCCTATAAATCTTAGAACTTACAATGATGCTAAAATGAAAATAGCTTTGTCCTGAATTTTCTGGTGATAAAATTCTGTTAAGTTTGTCAAAGCTGAAGTTAAAATGTTTCTCTCTTTGTTGTCCCTTCCACCCTCTCAAGCCCCCACTTTGTCCTGAACACAAGTGTGCCTACAGGGCCTCCTGCAGAACGGTGATAAGGGATGCTGCTGATTTGAATTGCAGTGTCTACATAGGCTCAGGCGTCAAAGGCGCAGCTGACTGCTCTATTTTGAAGGCCATAGTGCCTTTAGAAGCTGGGACCTGACTGGTGGAAACAGGATGCGAGGGGCAGGCCTTTGAGGGTTTTACTAGCTTCTGGTTCTAGCCTGCTTTCTTTGCTCCTGGTTAGCTGCCATATGAACAACCCACTGCCTCACTGTCACAGATGGAGTGGCTTCACCATGCCTTCCCAGTCACTATAGATGGAGACCCTCAGACACCAGGAGCCAACATGAACTATTCCTCCCTAAAGTTGTTTCTGTCAAGTACTTCAGTCACAGTGATGCAAAAGTAACTAATAACTAACACAGATGATCTCCAAAGCAAAGAAAATACGGGTGCCTGCCCTATGTAAACTCCATATAAAAAGAATGTAGTCAGACACTGTCTAGAGTAAATGAAGAGGCTACTGTACCATGATATGAAAAGTCTGGCACTATCCTAAATGTCCATCAAGAATTTCAGAGTATGGGGCTGGGGCTGGAGGTCAGTTGGTAGCGTGCTTGCCTAGCATGCACTATCCCAACACTACATAAACCAGGCATGGTGGTACGTGTCTGTAGACCCTGTCTCAAAAAAGAATCAGAATAGCTGGGCGTGGTGGCACACACCTCTAATCCCAGCACTCAGGAGGCAGAGGTAGGAGGATCGCTGTGAGTTTAAGGCCACCCTGAGATGACAAAGTAAATTCCAGGTCAGCCTGGACTAGAGCAAGACCCTACCTCGAAAAACCAAAAATAAAATAAATAAAATAAATGTGTGTATGTGGTATGTGGAAGGAGGAGAGGGAAGGACAATGAGAGCGAGAATAGGAATACATGGCAAAAGGATAATTCTCTGTGGATCTTAAAGTATCTTTCTTTTGGGAGATTCACTCACTTTTGTAGAGATTTGGTATTTCTCAAAATATGAAGTTGAGAAAATAAGTTAAGCACCATTTTTGTTTGCTAATTTCATCATAATTACTTCTTGTCCTTTTGGTTAAGATCAAGTGAAAATTTCATCACACCCAAGGTAACTGAAATAACTCAGGCAGTGAGGAAATGCCTGGAACCTGCCCAGGAATGGCTGGAGGCATCCACTGGAGCAACCTTCTGGAACAGAATAAACCTGATTCTTTTGAATACCGCCCTATGTCTGAGTAGTACAGAACTTCTCAGTTAAAGGTGTTGGAAGAAGTACCCAGATGCCAACAGTCCTGGGACTTACAGATAGAGACACTATGGGTAATACTTTTCTTCTTTCCTAAGTTTCTAAGCTTCTCCCATGTATTATCTTCATGATATAAAAACAGACATGATACAAACATGGTATTAGAAGAGAAACTAGACCTGTAATGTTTCCCAGACCTGACTAATCTTACCATAGGGATACCTGGTTCATAAAACTTGCCATGCTTTTGCCCAGCCCCTCAAGATCAGCATCTCCAGAGGAGGTCTAGAGTGAGCACAGGAAAATCCAAAGTGCTACAGGGTGTTTTGCCCCTCTCTGAACTGGCTTGGCCTGGGCAGGAAACACATTCCTCTTTTCTATTTCCTTGGTCAGTGCCGTCCCTTTCTGAGTAACAGTCTATTTATAATTTGGCTTCTCATTCAGCATGCCTATGAGATGAAACTATACCAGTCAAAGGACAGAAGAGTGCTAGTTTTCCTTAACATCTGCACTTCTCACTAACTGATGGTATCATCTCTGTGAGCTTGAATGATATCTATAAATTTTCCCCTAGATGAGATCCTGTTCTCAGGATGTTGAGCCTGAATCCCTGGCATCACCCTCACCATTCTGGGTCAAAAGTGTTGATATCAAGTTCAAGCTATTACCTTCAGAACTGGAAATAAAACGAGCCTTATCCCAGCACTCAGGAGACCCAGGTAGGAGGACTGCTGTGAGGTCAAGGTCAGCCTGAGACTATATAGTGAATTCCAGGTCAGCCTGGGCTATAGTGAAACCCTACCTGGGGGAGGGAGGGAGGAGAGGGAAAAGAACCTTAGCACACATTTTCGATATCCATGGGGGTGGGAGGATATAGCTAGCCTTTTTGGGTAAGGCTTCAGACAGCTAATAAAGAAAGCTGTTCTACTTTCTTATCTCTAATAGAGTAAAGAATTGGGCCAGGTAGCTCATAGTCCAAACACAAAATGCACAGGTATTAGGAAAGATTGTTAGAGAGAGGGGACTTTTAAGTAAAGCAAAATTACTCTCTTAACAAATGTTGGGAATGGAGAAATGCTTCAGAGGGTAAGGTATCTGCTTGCAAAGCCTGATGGCCTGGGTTTGATTCCCCAGTACTCACAAAAGGTCATATGCATAAAGTGGTGCAAGTATCTGAAGTTTGTTTGCAGAGTCAAGAGGCCCTGGTACATCCATGTTCCCCCACCCTCACAAATAAATAAACATTTTTAAAAATGTTGCCTTAACAAATCAGTCATTTACCACATAAAGATGGTTCTGGTAATGACGGACCACACATGATCAGGTGTCTAACCATAGATCTTGAGTAGGTGGTAGGTTGGACATCTATGCTTGTGAAAGGACACTCTAGTTCATATAAGGACAAAAAAATCACCTTTAATCACAGCACTTAAGAGCACTTAAGAGGCAGGAGAATTGAAGCGAGTTCAAGGCCAGCTTAAGACTACATAGTGAATTCCAGGTTAGCCTGAGCTAGAGCGAGATCCTACCTCAAAAACAAAGGACAAAAAAAAAAAAATCACCCAAGGACCAGTTTCTCCTTAAGCAATACGTGGCTGTACTATACTTTCAACTGGCAACCTTCAAATAATTACATGGTGACAATATGTAGTAGTATTTTTTCTCTGCAATGTTCTTATGAAAAAGGAGTTAACACAATGGAATTGTGAGCATTTAAATATTTAAATATTTTTCCAGTAACCACTTAAAACAGTTGGAAATGGTAAGATTGAAAGTAGAGCGTCTAAACTGGGCGTGGTGGCGCACGCCTTTAATCCCAGCACTGGGGAGGCAGAGGTAGGAGGATCGCCATGAGTTCAAGGCCACCCTGAGACTACATAGTGAATTCCAGGTCAGCCTGGGCTAGAGCAAGACCCTACCTTGAAAAAAAAAAAAAAAAGAAAGAAAGTAGAGCGTCTAAGTGGGAAAAAGATATCAAATTCTCCTTTCAGAAATAACCTCATAGTGACTTTGATGGATATGACACCAGAATTACTATTTGAAGAGATGAGATAGTTATTTATCCTTTGTGGGAAAGTTCATCTTCTCAACAAATGAGCTTTAGGGAGGAAGTTTTTTCAGGCAAATCATTCATTACAGTGCAGAAATAATAAGATATTGTTAACCTGAAAATCCAGAGTCCTTATCTGATTCAGCAGCCACCACGCCAAGCTGCCGGGCTGTTTTCCTCATCTCGGGGCCCCTGCTTAGCTTGGCCGAGGCTCTTCTGGGGCTCTCTCTGGGTGGGATTTTCTTCTCCATGTTTTAGTGGGCTGGAAGCTGGCTCACAGGCAGTCTTCTCATCTGTATTGCTCTACGAGAAACACGCATTACATAAGAGTCACTGCCTGGGAGCTGAAACAGGTGATCCAAGCGGACAAAGAACACTGGCCTCACCCACTTCAGCTATTTTTTCTCAGTGGTCTCAACTGACAAAGCTTCAAGTTTACTCAACAGAATAGTTTCCACCCCGAAAAGCAATTCACAGTCCTCTTTCTGCCCTCTAATTCCATTACAAATTCACGGCACACAAACTGGCCTTCAGTTGGAGCTTTATAGACTGCTAACAAAGGCACATTTGATTAGGCTTTTTGGAATTGGTAACCAAACCAACTTGTCCTACTCCCTGAGGAGAGGAGAGGTAACATCAACCAGCATGGCGTGCCTTCCCAGCAGACATCTGCAGCTCGTGACCTAGTGCCATGGCACACAGTATCACTTCTCAAATAAACCTCTGGGTTCTTTGACACAGAGTAAAACCGAATATGGCTGTGTGTTTCACCTTACAAATATACACACATATATACATACACATATGTGCTACTGTTTGGCTCAAAAATTTGGGAGGGGTCCCTGTGAGTGTAGCTCAGTGGTAGAGTACCTACCTAGCATGCACGAGGCTTAAGTTCAAACCCCAGCACCACAACAAAGAAACAAAACATTTTTATGTGCAAACATCATATATTAAAAACTGATGAGCTGGAAAGATGGCTCAGCAGTTAAGGTGTCTGCCTACAAAGCCTAAGGATGAGGGTTTGATTCCCCAGTACCCATGGAAAGCTAAATGCACAGAATGGTGCAGGCATCTGGAGTCTGTTTGCAATGGCTGGAAGCTCTGACACTCCCATTCTCTCTGTCTGTCTCTTCTCTCTATTTCTCTTTGCTTTCAAATAATTGAATGGTTATATTATTACATAAAGGCCTAACACTTATTGTTAATGCTATCATACTTGAATGTCGCAATGTCCTCAGTTGTGATCCCATTTTACAGAGGAGGACGTTGAAGTTCAGACTATGTTATTTAAAAGACATATCAAGTACTCACTATAGGTCAGGATACAGAGTGAACAGAACACACATATTTGTGTCTATCCTAAAGCTCAGGATCTAGAGAGAAAAGCAGACATTAACCAGGTGGTCACACAGCCGATGGCTACATTGATAGGGGCTATCAAGGAGTGAGGGCTAGAGCACTAAGGAAGTGCTGTGGAGCTGGGGTCTGGAGGATGAGGTGACAGGTGACAGATGTGGTGTGCAGTGTGTACCAGGCAGTGTAAAGGCCATAGGAAAAAGAGCCTGTCATGCTGACACTGGGGTGAATGACAAACAGGCAGTACCTCAGAATCCATATTGGAAAGACTGGATTAACTCAAGAGCAGTGGGAAGTTAGGGAAGGGTTTTAACAAGATTTTTTTGTTTGTTTGGGGCAGGGGTGGGGGGAGATGTTGAAGCAAAGCCTAACTCTCTATACTCCAGGATGGCCTTGAACTCACAGCGATCCTCCTACCTCTGCCTCCAGAGGACTGAGATTAAAGGCATGCGACACCACATGGAGGCAGGAAAAAGGAGCACTGAGCTCCCTGGGAAGCTACCACTGCAGCCCAGGTAGGCAGCAAGGGCTGAGCTAGCTCAGCCTGGGACACACTCACAAGGGACTGTGGATCATCCACTGGGGATGCTAGCTAGGAGGTAAGATGCCTAGAGAGGAGTATGGGTTTGACATACTAGCCCTCAGCATATTCAGACCTATAGTAATAGTCCAGTGAGACAAAGTGACCTTACAGAGGGCTGCCAGAGGCTGAGAACATTCCTGCAGTTTTAGCTCAAGGTAAGGCTGGGGTGATAAGAACTAAAAGACTGCAGGATTCAAGGGGGAGGCGGGCGGGCAGGAGAAATTATAATAATATTGAAACTGAGTAGCTATAAGCAAGGCCTGTGATGTTTACCAGGCATGGTGTCACATGTCTTTAAGTCCAGCACTTGGGATGCTGAGGTAGAAGGATCTCTGTGGGTTTGAGGCCAGCTTGGGGCTAGAGTGAGTTCCAGGTTAGCCTGGGCTATAGTGAAATCCTAAACAATCAAAAAGCCTGTGAATTTTTTTTTCTTTTTGTTTTCATTTTCTTTCTTTCTCTTGATGATTTAATTCACAATCCACTCATGCCTTCATCCAGCTGTCCTGAGTGGAGAGAAACACATGCCCTGGCCAAGCAGCATGGAGCCTAGAATAGAAGAGCCACACTGGAACATTCCTGCTATCTCAGGAATTTGTGAGGACACCAGAGGAAGGATTCACATGTAATGAAGCAAGGATGCTTCTTGGCATTGCTGAACCATCCTCTTGCTCATGTTTTTTAAATATATTTATTTTGGAGATAAAGAGACAGTGAGCATGGGCACACCAAGGTCTCCTGCCACTGCAAAGGATTCATATGCCAATTTGTACATCTGGCTTTATGTGGGTGCTGGGGAATCAAACTCAGGCCATCAGGCCTTGCAAGCAAGTGACTTTAACCACTGTGTCATCTCTCCAGGCCTTGATCATATTTTTGCAAACACCAGAAGTGGACTCAAGAGGTGCAAACTGATCTGAATGACAGTGGATTCTAAATTCAAGTGAAAGTTATTTTGCTGCATTGTCTAACTCACTTCAGGGAACTGGCATCTTTATTCAGTTCCTGTCTTCCACAGGTCACATGCTCAATCCTACATGCACAAAAGATAAACAATGGCACTGTCAGCTCTTACAGAGCTCTGTGTAAAGGCAGTGTCTCTCTGACAGCCTGGACAACCCAGTTTAAAAAGCAGACTAAGATGTAAAACTGTATCTCTAATTAAATCAGGATCTTTTGTATGAAACCCAACAAATATGCATAGTGTAATTTCCCTAAAATAATACTTTGGAAAAACGAATAGAGAAGTCTTCAAGATGGACGTAGATGTGGCTTGTGGATGGCATTTGGACTAGTGCAGGTCTGACCCAGCTGTTGATACAGATTAGAAGGGCAGCTCATGTCAGCTGACCTAACAAAGTTTTACAATGTCTTACTAAACATGGGATACTTTACAGGCATTTTAGAGAAAGTATCCTAATTTAGTCTTCTGAAACCCTTGTGACAAGACAATGTAAAAGGTCTTGCTTACTCATTAAAATGTAGTCAGCTGGACTACAAAAAATACACAGGAATTTACTTTGGCTCCTCGAGAATTTACAAGACAATATTAATTCTGGAGTCAAAACACTGAAATGTTGACAAACCAGTAAAAAGAGAACAGATGCTAAAATTTTAGATCCTGGGGAATTGGCAGCAGTGGGAACTGAAAAACACATAAATGACTTTAGAATGGTATAGTGGTTATATTCTGCAAAAGCAATTAAACTATGAAAGTCTCTAGCATCAATAGTCTTGTTAAGCAGAAGAAAGCCTGAGTGGCCCAGCCAAGGAGGCATGAGGCGCTACATCTATCCCATGTCTCTTCTTTGGGAGGGAGTGGGGCTGAGGGCATGGACTAGCCTAACATATCCACATGTACACCACATCATAGAAGCAGAAGGCAGACACTTTATACCAGCGCCTCTCAAACCCAGGACCATGGCAAATGGCAAAAGCTGAAACACTCAAGACGTTGTGGGTTTGCTTTTTTTTTCACTACTCAGAATAATTTTACAAGGAAGTTAGATGCTCATAGGCTATCTCATCTCTCTACTTCCTGACACAGCTGAGAAGCAACTCACACTACTTTATAAACATCTCAAGCCCCCACACTTTACTTCTCTGCATTAGGACTAATGTAAACTCCCAAATTGTCAGAACCGACCTCCAATGGGCCTCTTAAGCATGTATATGTAACACATTGTCCAAAAGAGGGCAGAACACACCCACCTTCCTGATGGAAAGTTCATCAACACGTAGGTTTACATAAACAGGCACAAGATAAAATCCTGGCCCATGTCCCCAGCACTTGGTGCTCACTTCTATTTTTGCACTTCTTACATTAGTCAGTATCTGTCTCCTCAGCCACGAGCTTGGTTTGTCTTTGCAACCTCAGCCTCCAACAATGATTTGTGAGGCATTCAAGAGAATAAATTCGAACAAATCTCAGTTCTGCTGTGTCTCTGACAGCCCAGGCAGTTTAGCTGTATCAAAATATCCCAACAGCCTGAAGGTCAAGCCTGCATTTCCAAACACCACAATCACCTCAATATCCAGGTCTAGTTCAATGCCCTTGAGTCTGAAAGAAAACCACAAGGACAAATCCACCAACCAAGTTAAAGGTTGGTGTAATTCACAGGGAATTTTGAGCGTAGGATGAAAAGGAGATTCAAGGGTTAGAAGGATCTGAATGCTACTTTCAGCTCTCTCCTTTTATAGATACTTGGCAGCATTCCTGAGAGCTCACGGTCCCTTTAAAATATGTCACGTGTATAACATGCGCACAGAGGTGTGAGGAGAAAGCCCAGGCAGAGGCTTACACACAATAAAGTGATAAGGCCATATAGAACTTATCAGCCATAAAACCCTGAGTAACCCCAGTTAAAATTACAAATATATTACTAGATTTTCTCTGAAGTCATTTTCTTTTGATCTGCATTTTCAGAGATATCATTCTGGGAGAGTATTTTAATGGTGGAAAAATCCCACCAATCTAAATCTCTATTATACTTACATTCTCCTTCACATTCATTCCCAACTCTCCAACTTGGCTGGAAAATCAAAATCTTGCCCAATACTATATAGTTTCCTATGCGTGGCTCCCTCCAACCTCACCTTTACAAAGGGCAATGGGATTAGAGAACTTTGCAGAGTTCACAGTAGCAATGGCCACCTATCCATGTGAACTAGCCTGTGGGCATCTGTGCCGGACAGCATGTGCACCCTCCAGGCATCCTACCAAGCCTGCCAGCTCAGCAGGGCAGCACTGGGCAGACCCCAGGACTGTGCTGTGACTGGCATACCACCATTCTCCAGGGCAGGCATCCAGGCGATGCGTACTGCCAGGATTCAAGCAATAAACAGGGAGCCTGGCTCTGGCCTGAGTCCTAGGTTCCGATCAAAACTGTGCCCCCAAACTACACTTAAAACTTCACACTTGGCACGACCCACCTTCTCCCCCACATCCCTACCCTGCCCACTGCGCCTGGCCAGCTGACCATCCCAGAGAAATAACCAACAAAGTGGGAAGGTGGGGGACAGGTTTTTGGGAAAGGGCACACACAGCTCCTAAATGGAGGTCCGGGACCCCCCGGGTGAGCAGCCCATTCCTTCGACACCCCCCCCGCACCCAGCTGGGCCTGGACCCCAGGGTCCCCCTGCCCTCAGCGACTCACCCTCTAGCCTCTCACACAAGCCCCCGCCCCACACGGCCCCCTCCTCACCCGGGTTCCCACTCCCACGCAGGCCCGGGCCAACCCACTCAATGAGAGCAGGGTATGGCCGTCCCTCTGCTCCCAATATTTGACTCTCCGACCCCCCAGCCCCCCAAATCCCGGCTCTCCCCACGCCTCCCTCGTGCCCTTTCCTCTCCCGCCTGCGTCTCCCGTTCCGCGTCCCCAGCCTCGGGGTCGCGCCGTCCCCGCGAGGCCGAGGCCGCCCTCGCTCACCTAAGGGCCGGCCGGGGTCGCAGCTCCACGACCCGCGAGGAGGCTCAGGGAGCGCATGCGCGAGCCCGGCCCCGCGGCTCCATGACAACGCAGTGGTCGCCGGGTCCCCGGCTGGGTCCCCGGGGCCTCCCCGCCCATGTCTCCTCCCACACGCCTCCGCGACCGCTTTCGCTGGCCACGTGACCGGCTCGGCGGCCCCGGCACCATAGAGACGCCGCGCGGTGCTCCTAGAAGGGCCCGTGGAGGTGCGCGCTCTCTCCGCCACGCCCGCCGTCTCTATGGTCGTCTCCGGAGAGGCCTCGCAGCCATCTTGTTGGGGCTCCGTGGGCGCGGGGTCGCGGCGGGAGCTGTCGCTCGTGGGCGGTGTCTCCGAGGTGACTGGGCGGCTCGCTCACATGCGGTTCTCATTTCTTGTTTGTTTCCCACGCCCCTCGTCTTGTCTGCGTTCCGTGAAGCCTCGCTCGGGGCCGGACGCCATGAGTCCTTTAGATCCGTCCTCGTGGCTGCCCACGGAGGTTCCCGTGGGTTCTGTCCCGGGAGCCCGGGTTTTTTTTTTATTTTTTAAAATATTTATTCATTTTCAAGCAGAGAAATACAGATAGAGAGAGAGAGAGAGCACCAGGGCCACCACCTTGTGGTCTGGCTTATGTGGGTCCTGGGGAATTGAACCTGGGGCCTTAGGCACTGGAGGCAAGTGCCTTAACCGCTAAGCAATCTCTCCAGCCCGGGAGCTCGGTGTTTAATCCGTGGTGCTGGCTGGAGGAAGAACCCCTCCACGCACGGGAAAGAATGGAAAACAAAGGAATCCCTCTTGCCGGGCGTGGGGGCGCACGACTGGGATCCCAGCACTGGGGGCTGAGGCAGGAGGATCGCCGGGAGTTCAAGGTCAGCCTGAGACGACAGGTCAGCCTGGGCGACCAGACCTGCCTCCAGACAAAGACCTGCAGGGTCAGCGGGTCACGGAGAGGATCGTTTCCATTCACGCGAACAGCACCACACACGTGCACACACACACACACGCACGCACGCAGTTAGGTAGTGGTCACTTACTGGACAGAGGAGGTGGTCACACACACAATTATGTAATGGTTACTGAACAGAGGAGGTGCTCACACACGCAGTTAGGTAATGGTCACTTACTGGACAGAGGAGGTGGTCACACGCAGTTAGGTAATGGTCACTTACTGGACAGAGGAGGTGGTTGCACCACCCAGACCTGCAGAAAGTTAGGCTGGACAGGTGGATGCTGGTGAATGTTCCAGCATTGGTAATCTAAGCTGCTTCAGGCACTACTAGTTGTAGTTAATCACATTATTCCTCCAGACACAGATAATGCTAATGTATTACTGAGCATGAATGTACTTATTAGCATAAGCTCTCACAGCAAGTACTAGTTGAATGCCTACAGCATGTAAGACGGCTGTTTGGGGGATGGAGGGAATGAACACAACAGTTAACAGCACGTGATTAAGATCCAGCAGCTTTACATGCATTTATTTTCAGATGCCTCTTCATAATTTATTGTGTGGGTGCTGCTGTTCCCACTTTATAAATGAGGGAGCTGAAGTGTGATGACACAGCCACTCAGCCGGAACTCTTAACCATGAAGTCATGATGCGTCTTTTTCGAGGCCAACTACAACAGCCTTTGCTCAAACAGCTTAGAGTAAGACGTGTGCTAATAAGTGCCAGAATCTTCTTTGGTGTCTGGAAGTCCTACCCTTCCTTTGGCTCTTAAATTCTTTCAGCCACCTCTTCCGCAATGGACCCTGAGTCTTCTAGTAAGTGCTAGAAGATTCTGGACAAAACAAGTTTAGAGAGGGAAAAACTATTCAGCTTGACGGTTGTTGGAGGAAGAGACCAAGATGTAAAGCTTTAAGGACAGGTAAAAGTTGGATTAACAGTAATAGAGATAGTCAGGGCATGGTGAATACAGGCAGAAAAGAAGAAATGAAACAAAAGCATCAAAAGCAGTCTTCTCTTGGAACAAATAAGTCACATTTCCCTGATTTTACCATTATATGCTCATACAGCCATGTTGTATTAGCAATTTGAATTTCAAATACAGTGGAGCCAATAAGATCAGACCTATTTACTGACAGTTTTTTTTAAACTTTTTATTGACAGCTTCCATAATTATAGACAATAAACCATGATAATTACCTCCCCACTCCCACTTCCCCCTCTCCAACCCACCCTTCATCATGTCCCCTCCACCTGTTTTTTTTTTTTAATTTTATTTTATTTATTCATTTTCAAGCAGAGAGAGAGAGAGAGAGCGTACCAGGGCCACCACCTTGTGGGTCTGGCTTATGTGGGTCCTGGGGAATTGAACCCAGGGCCTTAGGCACTGGAGGCAAGTGCCTTAACCTCTGAGCCATTTCTCCAGCCCTAAAATATTTTATTCATTTCAAGCAAAGAGAGAGAGAGAGAGAGAGAATGGTCTACCGGGGCCACCACCTGGTGGGTCTGGTTTATGTGGGTCCTGGGGAATTGAACCCAGGGCCTTAGGCACTGGAGGCAAGTGCCTTAGCTGCTGAGCCATCTCTCCAGCCCCCCCCTCCACCTGTTAATCAGTCTATTTTGTTTCCATGTTATCTTTTCTTCATATTATGAAGGTCTTGTGTAGGAAGTGTCAGGCACTGGGAAGTCCTGAGTATCAAGGCCATTTTGTGTCTGGAAGATTGCATTGTAAGCAGTCCTACCCTTCCTTTGGCTCTTACAATCTTTCTACCACCTCTTCCACAATGGACCAGCTTTAGAAGGTGTAATATAGGTCTCAGTGCTGAACACTCCACTGTTACTTCTCAGAACTATGGTGTCTTTTGAGTCATCCTGGTGGTCACCATCATCTGGAAAGAGAAGCTTCTCTAGCCAAAAGTGACTGTAGCATTAATATATGAAAATACACATTAGAAAGAATGCTAATAAGACAGTTTGGTTAGCATAATATATGCATTTAGCCACACTACAGGCGTTACTCCCCTAAGGCCCCTTATGGAGTGGGCCTCCAGTCCAATTAGAGAGCAGTTGGTTTCCTCCATAACAGACATGCCACTATTGCACCAGTTGGCACATTTAGCCTGGCTGACCAGTCTTAAGTCTTACTGCTGGTTACTACCGTTGACGACTTCTTTCTCCCAAAGTGCTGCATGCAGCTGTAGCTTTTTCCAGCTTTCTGTCAGCTGGTTAACAGGGAAGAAGTTTCCAGCTCAGCTCCAGCTTGATTTCCCAGTGACCTGAAGCCAAGCAAGTGAGGTCTTCAGCAATAGGGTCTTACTATCTCTTTCTGGTGGGTGGCCAGGAGCCTTGGCAATGGCCTGTAATGTTTTGGGGCCTCAGGGACCTTCCTGGCTAACAATTTTACAATTATATGATCAGGCAGTCATGTTGCATCAGCAACTTGAATTTCAAAGACAAGTTTGGCAATGGAACCAAATAAGATCAGACCTATTTACTGATTATTTATTTATTTATTTGTAAAAAGGTTGTACTCATATCCCCTCTCCCAACCCAAATTCTGCTGAGAGTCTTCCTTGGTGGGGTTATTGGTATTCATCGTGAGGACCAAGCAGTGTCAATCAGTCTGGGGGCCAGGGATATGGTTTCTCAGGCTATTCCCACCCACCCTGAGGCACTTACAATATTTCCACCCCCTCTTCGATACACATAATTTTTATGATTACTTTTACTATATATGCTGTGTAACTGTGAAGAATAAGTTCATGAAAGTAGATGATTTTTATTTAGCCAAATCACATACGCATTGTCCTTTTATTGATTTTACAGGGTTATAAGTCAGCATCTCTTGATAATTTCCTGGTGGTATGAGTTCTTTCATCTTTTATCTCTCATTCATCTCTAAGGCTAAGGTCCCTATGGTGGAGAGTAGATTTTTTTTTAATATTTTATTTCTTCATTTTCAAGCAGAGAGAGAGAGAGAGAGAGAACCAGGGCCACCACCTTGTGGGGAACTGAACCGGGGGGCCCAGACACTGGAGGCAAGTGCCTTAACCGCTGAGCCATCTCTCCAGCCCCGAGAGTAGATTTTGAATCACCTTTTTTTGCTGTAAGGTTTTAACAATTCGAGGCTTCCCAGTTTGTGGTTCAATTTATGTTGCCAACACCATTACCAGCAGGGGGAGACATGCTCCCTTAAATGCTGCTCTTAGGGAAAAACAAGGCTTCCTTTTCCTTTCTCCTGTCAAAGGAGAGTTAGAGCAGAAACAGCAGCTTCACCTAGCCTACCTCATTAACTTGTTATCGCCTATCTGTGTGAAGATTTGAGCGTTTAGTCCCATGGGAGGTACCATGAAGAGTTAACCCTGTGCTGAGTTATGAGGAGATTTTAAAGTATACTTATGTATACTTTTTAAAATATATCTACTTTCAATTTTTTTGTTTTGTGAGAGGATCTTTGCTGTTTATCCCTGGCTGGTCTACAACATGATATGCAGACCAGGCTGGCCTTGAATGTGCAGTGATTCTCCTGCCTCAGCCTCCCTGTTGTTGGAGTTACAAGTGTGTGCTCCCAACACCTAGCATACTTTAAAATAGTTGTAAAAAATAATCACTTTTGCAGGCTTGGTGTTACATGCCTGTATCCCAGCTACTTGAGAGGCTGAGAATTGAGCCCAGAATTCAAAGCATCTTAGGTGACAGGATGAAGACAGGATGTGAGAACCTGTCTCAAAAAAGTGAAGGGTGGGCTGGAGAGATGGCTCAGCGGTTAAGGCACTTGCCTCCAGTGCCTAAGGCCCCGGGTTCAATTCCCCAGGACCCACATATGCCAGACCCACAAGGTGGTGGCCCTGGTGCGCGCGCTCTCTCTCTCTCTCTCTCTCTCTCTCTCTCTCTCTCTCTGCTTGAAAATGAATAAATAAAAAAATTTTTTAAAAAAAGTAAAGGGTGCCTGATTGGGACAGAACTTGGTGGTAAATGGTTTGTCTAGCATGCACACGGCCCTTGTTAAATCTTATCCAGTGCTCTAAGGAAAAGAGCTTTAATTGTTAAATTATTTTAAACATAACTAGTGAACTAGGAAGCAGGGAAAGTCTTCAAAAGATCTAACTTCACATCTCGGTTTCTATCAAAATTTTATAAAAGAAGGAGTATTTTGACATCCCAAATACACAATAAAGAAGATAAGAACATAGCCTCATAATGAAAACTGAATTTCACCTTTATGAAAAACTCTTTACATTATTCTCATTTCCCAGTGTTGCCAAGGACCAGTGAACCTGCCACAGGACCGATTCATTTCTTAGACCAGGGTCTGGGGACACTGGTTTCATTTTTCTGAACCTCCCTTGGCCATCTGTAACATCCTCTTGTCAAATCAGCACCTAGCATTATTGGTGCAGACCATTTCATAGAGATTTTAAAGAGGATTGGGGTATGGTGGGTGGGTGTGTGCTTTGAGAGAAGAGGTGTGCCTTTCACTGGGCAGGCAGAGGGATCCACAAGCCCACCCAGGTGAACAGAGAGGTCAGAAATAGGTTCATGACAAGACCCCAGGCAGCCAGGCTGCTTCTCGACTAGTGTTTTAGGTGGGTATCTGGAAGATACTACGCAGATTATGGCCAAGATGTTAACACATAGGCACAGGCTCCATTCTAGGGCAATGGGAACTACTCTTCTCAAACTGTTCTCTGTTCGCCAATACCTTAAAATCTTTCAACACTCAAACACTGGAAGCCAGAACAGTCTTTCATTTGCCAGACCCTGTCCTGGGTCACTTGCCCAGATTTGTTCATTTATTCCTCCCACAGTCTTGTGAGATGCTGTAATGCTATTCTTTGACAGAACTAAGACAGAGGCCAGGGCCACCAGTGGTAAGTAATGGAATCAGGATTTGAATTCCAGGCGAAATGTGTTAGAGTGGAAATGAGTAACACCACACCCTTTCCTGCTGTGCTATGGAGGCCAGTGGGAAGCCAGATGTACTGGGGACAGGCGCTTGTGTGGGGAGGATGCCAGGGGGGAGGCTGGGCACACTAAAAGCAAACTTCACAGAAGATGCCTCCAGCTGGTCTTTTTGTCTCACTCGACATGATAGAGATGTCTTTGTGTGAGGAGGTACTTCATCCCACATATCTTCACAAATGCTCAGAAGCCAACATGTAACTCTTGGACCCTCTACCTAGAATCTTCTTAGTGGAAAGATTAAAAAAAGAATCACTACTGGACACTTAGGTTTAAACCAGCTGCATAGTTTCCCTATATTTTAAAAGACTAAGAAATTGAAAACGGCCTGGAGAGATGGCTTATTGGTTAAGGTGTTTGCCTGCAAAGTAGAAGGACCTGAGTTCAATTCCCCAGTACCCACGACGTAAAGCCAGATTCTCAGATTCTCTCTCTCTCTCTCCCTCTCTCTCTGCTTATTTCTCTCACTTTCAAATAAATAAAAAAATCACTTTAATAAAAACTGAAAACTGTCAAAGAAATTGGATTTATTTATAGTTGGACCAAACAGGAATGACTCCTAGTTTCTACCTTCTCTGTAGCAGTGTTACAACTTTATGGAAAGGGACAGTGTGCCGGCTCACACCTTTAATCCTAGCACTTCAGAGACTGAGGCAGGCAGATCACTACGAGTTCAAACCCAACCTGGGCATCAGAGTAAGTGCAGGATGGTCTAGGCTACAAATGAAACCCTGCCTCAAAATAAATACATAGCCAGGCATGTTGGTACTCGCCTTTAATCCCAGGCAGAGTTCAATGCCACCCTAAAACTACATAATGAATTCCAGGTCAGCCTGGGCTAAAGTGAGACCCTACCTCAAGAAATAAATACATAAATACATAAATGGGTAAAGGAAAAGATGAAACAAAAGTGAGGAAATGCTCCTATGTTAAAGTCAGAGCGGTGTGAAATCTCTTCCTGCAAAGCGAGTTTCTTCTTTGGCTGGCTTACCTTCCCCAGCATGGGCTTCCTGGAGAAATTTTAATTCTTTGGGGACCATTTTGTTTCAATAGTAGCCCAAGGAAGGTATACAAATCTCTCAAGAACATCTCCTCTCCTGCCTGAGCAGTTACAGCATCACAACAGGTTGGAAAAGCAGGTACTTGGCTGAGGAGATGGTTCACCTGTTAAAGGCACTTACTTGCAAAGCCTGCCAGCCTGGGTTCAATTCCACAGCCCCCATGTAAAGCCAGAGGCACAATGTGGCACATATGTCTGGATATGCAGCAGCAAGAGGCTCTATCATGCCTATGTTCTCCCTCTGCCTCTCTCTCTCTCTCTCTCTCTCTCTCTCTCTCTCTCTCTCTCTCTCTCTCTCTCTCAATAAAAATGGGGGCTAGAGAGATGGCTTACAGGTTAAGGTGCTTACCTGCAAAGCCTGACGGACCCGGGTTTGATTTCCCCAGTACTCAAAGCCAGATGCACAAAGTGACACTTGCCTCTGGAGTTCATGCAGTGCTAGAGGCCCTGGTGTGCCCATCTCTCTCTCTCTCTCTCTCTCTCTCTCTCTCTCTCTCTCTC
>PVHP010002417.1:0-18971 GCA_004024765.1 Zapus hudsonius
CTGCCTTCCATCTGTGTGCCCAGCCTCCCGAGGACCACACCTGTGCCAGCCGTCAGCTGGAAGTCTCCCTCATCTCACAATCTCTCCTAGTCAGCTCCTGGCTTCTTCTTCACCCCTCTCTTGCCTTCACCCTCTCTGTTGGTGGTGAGACAGTTCATTAAAACTCAACTTGTCCAAAATCAGTATAGAATGACCAATTCACCAAATATACTAAATTGGCAGTTTTGGTTTTGGACTCGAGCAATAGGTTCATCAGTATTTTAATCCCAATATTCCACAGTCTCTGTTTCATTCCTGTCACTTCTCCAGTTTGTTTCAGTTTGAAATCTGCCACTGGAGTGCCCTTAACAACAACAATAACAACAACAACACAACACAAAAACTACCACCACAAACACACCAACAGTATGAGTCTTCTCCAAGGCATGAGTTTCAAGTTCAGTGTGACAAAAACACACATGATACTCTCTACAGCTTGGCTCATGTAATGGTCTCAGCACCCATCTTTGGAAACAACACATCAGTGTTCCCTCACCTCTGTGTTGAAGCTTACACCACCCTTTACTCAGGATGATGTTTGTCTCAATTATCCTCTCATCCTACCTCCAGATCTCAGATGAACACATGGTGAATTCCTAATCACCCTGAATTCCAAGGCCGATGTCACCATTTCTCAGGAGGGTGCCCTTCCAGGTAGCCATGTTTCGTCCTGTGGTATCTTACCTGGCACTTATGTTTGGCACAGTCACTGACTAATGCGTTTATCTCCTCCCACGGGTGTTGTGATTGGAAGCAGACCCCACACACATTGATTTGAATTCCGAGCTACCACGCATGTCAAAGACAGCGATATGTGCTCAGTAAAGGCTGATGTGAACATTTGATCCAAGTCTCAGATTTCTGTTCTGAGAATCTGGGCGTATGAGTATCCCGAGATCAATTACTGGAGATGCTGAGGAAATGCTTTAAGAATTGTACAGTTCTGTGCAAAAGTAACATAGGGTAAGTAGATATTTATTAAGCAAAACAACTATGGTGGGCCACGACGGGGAGGATTCACACAGGTGGGCATTGCCAGTTCTTGCAACTATCAGCAAATGCATTGATATGCAATCACAGCTGATTCACTTTCTGAAATATTGATCCTGGTTGGTGACATCGCTTTCATTTTATGTGCTTCTCACTTTTGAAGCAGTACTTCCAGTGACGTGTTTGGTATGTGGGTGAGCAGAAGCAGTGCTCTATCCCAACCAGAGAGGACAGAAAAGAGTTCCTTAGGTCAGTGAGATTGTCAATGGTAGCAAACCAATAATTTCATTTGGACATAACTTTTAACAGATCACCCGTCCAGAGCCCCCTAGTTCATATCCATTCTAATGCTTCATCAAAATCATTGGAAAAGAAACCAAATTTATATATCTTTTTTTTTAAGCCATGATCATAATGTTAAAAAAAGATGTCAAAGGCTATTTGCCAATGACCACTGGGTGGGCACTGAGATTCAGGTTTAGCAACGGAGACTCCTTGACCAAATCAACAGCCATCAGAAACGTGTGGCTGCACAAGTTGCATAGGTTTTTGATTCAACGGTGGTTATCATCTGATTCAGACGAGGGCCACAGTGATAGCAGGAGGTGTTTGCTGACCCTTGAGAAAACTGGGCTCTCTGGTGGCTCACACGAGGATTCACAGAAACTAAGCTGCAGCAAAGACAGACCCGCACCTGATGAGAGGGGAGAAAGGAGAGAGCAGCAGGAGGCTGAGGCAGTGTGATGTGGACACTGGATAAAGTACTTCTGATAACAAAGAATCCTTCCTTTCCCTCTTCAGTTTACTATGAGAGTTCTCCCTGGCGAAGATAATGGGAAAGGATTCCCATTGTTGTGGGGATTTCCTGAAGCAGGAAATGTGCTCTCATGCCTTAACTCATTACAGAGAAATCACAAAATGAAAATGATTCCAACTCTTGACTTTGGACATATATATTTGCATATAACACAGGCAGACACATGGACACCATGTTAAAAATAACCACAAAATACAAAAATAAAAGACCTATACCACTTGAACTTGAATAGCCTAGTGGGTCAGGATCATAAGCAAATCGCTTGTGAGTTGACATTGCTCTAAGGAGAATTGGGAGTACAGTTCATAAATATGACTCCGAGACAGGTGGCCTTCAAGACAGGGAGGGCTACAAACCACAACTGTCTGAGTATTCAGCCATGCAAGGGGTGCAGAGAAGAGCCAATGACATCCCTTATCATAGAATAAGAAACCCTGAGCCCAACACAGTGCACGCTTGGAATCCTAGAACTCTGGAAGCTGAGGCAGAGGATCAGGAATTTGAACCCAGCTTGAGTTACATAGGGAGACCTGTCTCAAAGGAAACCCCCCCCCCCAAAAAAAAAAAAACCCCAACAGAGGAAAAACAAAACAAAATGGTGTATAGAGTATAGGGCAAAAATAGGACTTATTTGGTGTGTGTGTGTGTGTGTGTGTGTGTGTGTGTGTGTGTGTGTGTTGATGCTAGCTAGAACAGCTGGCCTGGGAGCCTCCAGGCTCCCTGTAAGCACCCTGGGTTATACATGCTCCTGCTACAGTGTCTGGCTTTACACGTGTCCTGGGCACTGAACTCACGTACTTGTGTGTACACAGCAGGCATTTTATCCACTGAGCCATCTCCCCTGCTCTCTTAACAATTTCTTTAAGGTGCATAAAAGGGATTTCAGTAGAAGAGGTCTTTCCTAATGAGGAAAACTGTGCTTAAAAGGGACGGTGGTGGAAGGAGATTACGATCACGGTATGTATTTCTATATTTATAGAAGTTGTCAATAACAACGTTTAATAAAGAGAAAACTGCTTGTCCAATCACGTGAAACTTGAAGAAAGGAACAAAAATCATCTTGTAGGCACATTTTTCCCCAATGACAGAAGGATGGGATGGAGTTGTGCCCTCTGTTCCTCCCAAATCTTGGCTTTGCCATTTCCTAGGACAACAACAGAAGCACCCCAGAAGGCAGGAGGTGGCCATATGTCTTGGTGCGTCTTCTTCTCCAGGGGATGTTCTGTTCTGTGGGGCGATCCTGCGTGTGTGCCATGCTCTCTTCAGCTGGCCTTTCCAAATCCTTGGAGCAGCCCAGAGATGCTTTCCGTGTCTATTTTTCTGGGAGTCAAGTGTGCTGAGTCAAATCCTACCCAGACTGCTTAGGCACAGAGTAGAGCCAGAGTGTCCACTTGCCAGATGTTAAAACGTGATTTAGTTTGGAAATAAGCCAAAAGGCTACTCCATATTTCTATTTTAGAAACAATTAACAGTAATATTTAAAATTCAATTACAAGTAGCTTCTGGAGAAATGATGCTTCCATGAGAGAAATCAGGAGGCACATGTGATTTCCTGTAAAGTAAAGACTGGACCAGGGCTTTCGTTGGCTTCTCTATCCTGACCAGAGAGCAGTGGGGCTGGCAGGTAGGCTACACATACCTCCTGAGCAACAGGACGTACATCACATGATGCAAGTGTCTCCTTTAATTATAAAAATTCCAAAGGTTTTAGAGACCAAAAGCACACATATACATATACACATACAAGCACACACATACATGTAAGCACACAAACATACAAATGACCACAACACGCAGGAGCACACCTGCACACGCGCATGCACTAACACACACACATGGGTTAGCACATACAGGCACACATGTGAGCACACATCTACACTGTACAAGCACACACATGTGGGAGCACACTCATGTATATCTGGAAGCACACATCCAGGCCCATACACACGTGCCAACAGACACATCCATGGGAGTTTCCTTCTCCCTTGAAAATCAGCTGAAGCCAGAAACACAGAACACACAAATTCTTAGTCTCGTATTTTAAGTCACCAGTATCTTGGGGAGCCATTTCATTTCACTAACGCTTCAAATTCACCGTCATTGGCTCTCACCTTGACTCCATTATACATCCACAGCTCTGAGATGAACACGTCACGCACTGTCTCTACATCTAGCTCAT
Source organism: Zapus hudsonius (assembly GCA_004024765.1). Taxonomy (NCBI): domain Eukaryota; kingdom Metazoa; phylum Chordata; class Mammalia; order Rodentia; family Dipodidae; genus Zapus; species Zapus hudsonius. The sequence goes on from PVHP010002417.1 coordinate 4,026, forward strand.
TTTGAAAACAGCTGCCATGGAGGCAGCTGGTATAGAGCAGAAAAATCCAGCCATTCTGTGTCCTCAGAATGCAGGAGGGGATCCCTTCCCAACAGAACTCCTCTGACATTCCTCATTAGCCCTGTGATGTGAAGGAGAACTCTGATCCTGGATCTGATCCTCCTTCTCTGGCATCTTGGGACTATCAACACTCTCTTTCTTCTCTGCATGGCAGAGAGAAGTGACAAAGAGCCAGGGTCAGCAAAGCAGAGTTGGGAAGTGTGGAGGCTGGTTTCTGTATTCTGTTTCTTTCCACAGTGCCTGATGGGTGGTTGGTTTTTGTTTTGTTTTGTTTCTCATGTCTCCCACTGTATTCTGATTTGGTGTTCTGGCTTGTTTCCTGCCTTCTTTTGTTCAGGGGGGACAACACACAGCAGCTGGTGTCTTCAACAGCCACCACTTGCGGGATTCACTTGATACAGCCTGGGAAAGGCTTTCCCTGGAGCCTCAAGCCAGCTGGCAGGATTCTGTGTTATGGGAGGCAGCGGGGGAGGGGGGGATGACACTAAACACGTGACTTGATCCTCAGGCAGGATAGACTTGAATGGCTCTGTCTCTGACTTCCTGTTTCCTCAAGGTCTCCACAGAAATGCCAGGTTAGCAGGGGCTTTAGGTCCATTCTAGACCCTTCTCCTCCTCCAATGCTGGGAGAGGCCCTACTCTCTGACAGCTAGGTGGTGGCCAGGGAGACCTGACATGTGCCATGCAGGTCTCCATGGAGATGGAGCAGAGGTGATAACAAAAGAGATAGCTTATTGTACCTCTGCTGGTGTTGCACCTGACCTTGGAAGAGATGACTGCGAGCTTTGCAAGCAGGACCTCGACTCACAGGCAGATACAGTGTAGATGGTCAAAGGGCCGTGATGTGCTCAGATTGAGAAAGGCGAGAGGAGAAACGTTTCCTGGCATGACATTCTTTTGGGGGTCTCATTGAATGATACCTCTGCTATGACTGAGGAAACATGGACAACCGAGGTAAGAAGTTTTCTCCCTGCTTTGGTATAATGCAGAAAGACAGACGTGATGACGCTGCAGTCTGTGCTGTGCTTACCGGGATCCCTAGGGCTTTAAGAATGTTCATCTTGCACATGGGACAGGTACGATGGTCTAGAAGCCAGGGGTCAACACAGGACTTGTGGAAAAGATGCCTGCAATGAGAAGCACACATCTTAGAGCGCTGGTGACCGAGAGATGCTAGCCTGCTACAACCCAGTGACCTGTCCAAGGTCACCTCCCTGCTCAATGACTTAGGAGACTCCTGTGTCAAAGCGTTTCCTTGTGATGAAAGACCCCCAAATTTGCTTGGGTTAAAAGAATGCCCTCTATGTTTTGCAACTGATATTTTCAAGTTTCAGAGAATGGAGAGAGAGAGAGAGAGAGAGAGAGAGAGAGAGAGAGAGAGAGAGAGAGAGAGAGAGAGAGAGAGAGAGAGAGACTGGTCTTTTCCTCAGTCGGAAGAATGTCAATGGCAAGCGTGTTAGGAGGCCTTGCATGATAACCCCATAAAGGCTATATTTTTGGAAAATCCCAAATTTCCATTGCTACCATTCAAAGACAATTGCAAAGTAAAGGGTGACTTACATTAGTATTTGAGGTGTAACACAAGAGGAAAGAGGAGCTTTTGGGAATATTCACTAACACACACACATTGGACATTTTAAGTTCTGGTTGTCAATTCAGAAGCCAGAATGAAGTTCTCTCATTTCACCGCAGCTGAATGTGACTGCCCAGCTGTGTGCTCAAGTGCATTACCAACCTCAAGTGTCAGTGGCTACGAACCTTGGTTAGCTAGGCAGGAAGAGGGGCACAAAGATAGGGTTCTAACTGAGCTTCCAACTTGCCCCACTCAGAGTCCCCATCAGACCCGAGACCATGGGTTGATGCAGTCAGAATGTCCCACTTTGGGCAAGAAGAGTCGCCCCTTCCTGTTTTCAGCAGAAGGGCTTCCTCAGGTCATCCCATTCTGTCTGTCACTCTCGAATCAACAGGGCACTTTTATCTTTCATACTCAGACTTAATTTGCTTTGGGTTAGAGAGTTTTGGGCTCAGATCCCTAAAAACTGTTCATGAGTTAGAGAAAAGTCCAAGAAGTAACGTCTTTTAAATGGAAATTCGGGAGAACTCGTGCCATAGATGTGAGATGCAGGATGGGATCAGACTGGTGATCGGAATGGCAGAGTAACAATCAGGAAGTTGTGTTTCCAGTTCATTGTTCAGGATGTGCATCTCATTCATCCATCCCTTCAGCGAGTAGATATGACAAAATGGTGTTCGACACAGAATTATCACCTAGCATGATGGTGATCTGGCTCCTACCCTTCTGCATAACAGGAAACACAATGTTAATAAAGTAATGTATACATGGACTCTTTGGTGATAACCTGGTGCAGAGTATGGCAGAATATCACCTTAGGACAGGGAGCTTAGGGACACTGCTTATAACTGGGGAGATGGATTAGAGTCCAGGTGGACAAGAAAGTGTCCCTGAGGAATCATGCAACTGGGAGTTGGGTTGTATTCACGAAGGGGAGGGAGGGAAGCAGAATGTTCTAGCAGAATAAACAGTGCAGGCAAGTGGCTCATGCAGTAGACCTGAGCTGGGTGTTGGAAGGCTTCCAGTTCCAGAACAGCAGTGTGATGAAGATAGATCTCTCTATAGGTTCCTCTGGTAACAGGAGGAGCAGGTGTGACAGTTAGGCTGGAGGGTTTCCCACTGCATACCCAGAAAGCAGTGCTGACCCCCCTATCTTCAAAGTGTTCATTCATTAAACTGCATACCACCTTGCGCTGATTCTGGGAAAAGTCAAACATTCTGGCCCTTTTGATTATTCTGGGGAGCAGGTCTCATTTTCTTGAAGGCAAGTCATAATAGTGGACCAATCATTAGCCCTTTTACCACTTAGCTAAGTCGCTTAATGCTCTCAACCCTCAGTGTGCTCATCTGTAAAGTGGGATTATATCTTCTCAAGCAAAGAAGGCTTCCTCTCCTTAGGAGTCACTCTCTAGAGACCCCCATCTTGTTTCTGTATTCATTGTTTCATTGTGTTAATTCTGTAAAACCGTTACCGGTGTTCATTCAACACTGATCTCGGTGTAGCTAAGAGGTATTTGGAGATGTGGATGAGATCAGCTTCAGTTGACATGAAGTGCAGGAGCCTGTCTTAAATAATCGAAGTAGAACTTAGCCAAGTACTTTAAAGGCTTTCAAAGAACAGCTGTGGTTTTTCCTAAGGAGACGTTTGACATTCTTTTTGGAGATGACAACATCAGCTACATTCCCAAAATTTCCAACTCCTCAGCCACCTTTCAGACTTACTTCAGATTTGCACACCTATATCCATGCAAGCCAGCTTCTTGAAATCTCGGTCTATCTTTTGCTTTCTCTCCCTCTTCGCTATTTCTGTCTCATCTCTTTCTTATTTCTACCTTTATGTAGCTCTCATTTGTTCTCTTTCTCCAAAGAACCCCTACCGACATGCCAGTTCACCTATGATGGCATCTAGAGCACCTACAACAGTTCCTGGCACAGTTGATCGTCATGCAATGTTCTCTGTGTGAGCTGAGAGTTACTTATCTAGGTCTCCTCTCTGCCTGCATTTGGTCACCAACTCATTCACTCACTCTTCCTAAGCTTCTGTCCCATTCATCACTGGGTTTCTTTTCTCAGGGAGGCTCCGTCATTCATCATCTCATTATCTTTCTCTTCTTATTCCTGCAATAGCATCTGAACCGCTCTCGATGCCGTCAGGCCTTTCCTGCTCGCTTCATCCCCCTCACTGTTGCCAGATTTATCACCCGAAAATAGAGCGCTAGTTACGTCACCCCCGGTTCTATTCTGTTCTGTGCTAGGAGCTGGGGACAAAGATGAATAAGACAAGGTCCCTCCCTTCCAGGGGGCGGTGAAGTCCTTCAGAGGGTCTTTGTTACCCACTGTATAAAGACCACTGATAGCTCTTTCTGTTTTCTGGCTTTTTGATCTATGAAGGTTACCTTAACTCTCAGATTCTCAGTTATAAAAATTGGTTGACTATCTTATAGCAATGAGGTGTGTGTGTCTGTGTGTGTGTGACAGAGAGAGAGAGAGAAAGAGAGAGAGAGAGAAAGACAGAGAGAGGCACAAATAAGTAATGCTTGAATAAATAGTGCCCCCAAAGGTTAAGACACTAGACCTGAAGGGTGTCAAATTGCATGGGTGCCATCCCAGTAGTCAGAAAACTGAGGAAAAGTTCAAGGCCAGCCTGGACTGTATATATATCAAGACTCTGTCTCAAAAAATAATATCCCAAACAAAACCATGAAACCAAATACCAACCACCACCACCACCACAAAACCCAAGTCCTGGTATACTGATCTAGGTGTAGCTATGAGGTATCCCAAACAAAACTTTAGGCTATGATTAATCTTATTAATACCACTTTATAGCTCTTAGTTTTACAATTCTATAATTATTATGATTTTTATTCTTTATTTATACCTTCAAGTCAGGTTTGGTGGTACCTACCTTTCATCACAGCATTTAGAATGCAGAGGCAGGAGGGTTGCTCTAAGTTTGGGGTTAGCCTGGTTTATGTATCAAGCTCCAAAATAATCAGGACTATTAAGACCTTGTCTCAAAATGCCACAAACAAACAAACAAATAGAAATCATTTATAATATAGGAAGCAAGTAACTGCAAACCTAAAGAACTAAGAGACAAAAGTACAGAGATAGCACTTAGAAGGTGGTCATACTAAATAACTAACAGTTGGTTATTTCTACCACTATGTGTGCCTACCATCACAAATGAAAACTATATTTATAATTGGATTGCAAAATAATTTTTATCTCCTAACTAGAAAAAAAAAGCACAAAAGTGGTCAGACTAAATAAAAGAATAGGAAAAATAACCTGAGGTTAGTGAAATACACCAGTGATCCAGTAAGCATGTGTGAGCCATGTTTAATCTCAACTCAGCTCATGAATGACTCACAACAGTGTACTATACTTGAACACACGCTGCCTGGGAGAGGATGCACCTAGCAATACAACACGGCATTCTGTCTCTAAGCAATGCTGACAGATTGGGATACAATAAAGGGGTCACCTGAAATGGATGTCTCATTCACCGAAGGGGAGGAAATGTTTCTGAAAGAGTTCTTCAAGTACCTGACAAGCAAGGATGCAGGCACTGCACACTGCTGCTGAGAGGAGTTAAGACTCCTGAGTTCTAATGATAAGGCAAGCCTAGCTCATTTCTGCATCCATTGCCAGGTTTTCCATGGTTCTTTCACATATGCTGTGAGTCCCCGTCCCATCAGATGGCATCTACATTCTCCTGGACAAGAAAGGGGCTGTTATGGTTTTTTTCATTTGAATCACTTTTTTGGAGGGAGGGATTTTGAGGTAGGGTCTCGCTCTAGCCCAGGCTGACCTGGAATTCGCTATATAGCCTCATGATCCTCCTACCTTTGCCTCCCTAGTGCTGGGATTAAAGGCATGTGCCACTAAGCCCAGCTTCATTTTTATAGGCTTGTTCTACCCTAGCACCCTGGAATTGGGGCTAGGCTTCTGTCATTTTGCCACCAATGCAAGCTGTTTTATTCTCTTTAGAGAAATGTTTATTAATTTAATTAAATGTTTATTGGGTACCTTAGAATCTCACACTTCCAGGCAGCCATCTCAGAAAGATATGCAGTGATTCTGTTGGTAGCCGATGTGTCTTCCTGGAGCCTTAATCATATTTTCAAAGTCATCAATGAAGCATGAGAGTGAATTTTTGATGAGCGAAGGATTCTGATAATGCCCACCACTTACTGTGGTCCTACTGTGTACTGGGCCTGCCACTTACATAATGGATTGTATTATACAACCATCCTCCTGAGGTAAGAGTTCCCTCCTCACAGCACATTATCCAGTGAGCTGGTAAACCACAGAGCTAGGATGTAAACCTAGGTCAAACCAGCCAGCGTTTTAATCTAATTCTTTGCTCACCTCCACTCCCTGCATCACTGGGCATGGAGAAGGTGGGTAGTGGGGGCATTCCTATCTTGATTCTTTCCCAGCGTGTTTCTATACTCTGGTCTTGTGCTCTGAGACTTAATCCCTTCATCTACGACAAAGTCTCTTGGTGGTAGCTATGAGCCTGTATCTAATTCTGGCCAATAAGCCATGAAAAGAAATAATATCCATGACATGGCACTTTAATATCTACCTGTCAATTATCAACATTGTCAGCTCAGCTGCCTGCTGGGCAAGCTGACACCACCCCTGATGAGACACTGGGCATGGGAAGCATGGGTATAAAATCTCTGTGATGGAAAGCCATTGAGAGTTGGCATTTTTGTTATTGCAGCAAAGCCTAGTTAAGTCTTACTAGGAAAATATCTGAAGGGGTGACTGTAAGGACTAACTTGTCTTTAGAGTTCTTATATCAGGGTTCATTGGCTAGGCAGCATTAACTGTTTAGGTCATGTACACAGTATGAAAAGTGTCACATTTAATAGATATGAAAGCTATTGCCATGGAACTCAGGGAAGAGAGCTGCTAGTCTGTGAGGAAATTGGGACCTTACAGGATGCAGTAAGGTCTTTTGCACAACTTAAAGGGTGAGGAAATCTCTGAAGTATACACATAGGAGGAGGGAACTCCAAGGAGAAGGAATTTACAAGAATCAGGGTAAAGAGGCACTGTTAAATAGGTGTAAGAAACAGACATTGCATTTGAAATGGAAAAAGAGAAAGAAGAGTGGGAAAAATGGACCAGACTAGCATTCTGAAATAATGTGGATGGACTGAGTGGGAAAGTGGCGGGAAGAGCAAGGAAAATGATCCCACATGGAGTGCTCGCATTCCTTGTATTGATGGACAGAGCACTGTTGCATCATTTCAGTCTATATTATTTCCTCATTCTAAGGCTTCCGCATGGAAAACCCTGGCGACGGAAGCAGTCACTTTGATGCTTGGCTCTGATGACCACAGGTAAATGGACATCTGTCCCCTCCTACCATAAACTCCATCCCACTCACCCACTGCCTCAACTGTGGGCAAAATCCTACTATTGAAATCGAGGGGACCAGAGGTGGAGTACTCCATACCTGCATCCTGTATCCTGTATACTATTGTAACTGATGAGACCGGGCGTGGAACACTCCATGTCTGTTCCCAATTCTCCTACTGAGGTTACATCATTATCATAAACACCATTCAGAAAAAGGGAGAACAGAGCTAGCACCCAGATCCCCGAGCAAACATGCTCTGGTTTTTGTTATGAAGATAATTACTCTGTTTGAGCAATGTTGTCTGACAGTGGCTTCACATGATGGAGACGGTGTGGGGGAGAGATGAGAGGAGGAGGAAGGGGAAGGAAGGAGAAAAGGGAAGGATGAGGAGAGAGAGGGGGAAGAAGAGGGAGGGAGGGAGGAAGAAATAGAAGTAAAACCCTAAGCAAGTCCCATCTTAAAGATGGGCTGGTTTGCTTTGGATTCCTTGGACTTTGTAGCATTTGGCTCAGAGCTAAGTGGTGGTATCTGACACAGAAGTCTTTCAGTGCAAGCCGTGACTTTCAGCAGCGCTCCTGCACAGAGTTGGGCTGAGGGGTTCCATGTCACAGTAGGGCACAGTAGAAGGAACAGAAACTCAGGAAGCAGAAAATGCAGCTTGGCTTTGGGCCCTGTGACCTGCCTCTCCAACTTAAGGTTTTCCTGTAGTCAAATTCAGGCTAGCATGGTACTTAGCCTATGTTTATTATGGACTGTTGTGAGATACAAATTAGATATTGATGTAAAGGCACTTTGTAAACCGTAGAATGTTTTTCAAAATCAAGGTATTCTAATAACCAAGCACTTATTTCCCCCAATTATCTATGTATGAAGGTTAAAACAGTGTGGGAGAAAAATGGGTAAAACCAAAAACAAGATCATATTTTACCAAGGGGAGGGGAGATGGCTCACTGGATAAAATAGTTTCCACATAAGCATGAGGACTTCAGTTTGGATTCCCAACACCCACAAGAAAGTCAGGCATGATGCTGGGGAGGCGGAGAGAGGAGGATCCCTAGGGCTTTCTGGATAGATAATTTAGCCAAATGAGTGAGCTCTTGGTTTAGGGAGAGACCCTAACTCAAAATATCAAGTGGAAATCAATTGAGAAAGACATGTAATGTCAACCTCTGAACTCCACATGCATGTGCCTACATATCAACCCCACCCACATGTACGCCCATACAAACACAATACATGTAGAAAGAATATTATGTGGAGTCCTCTTGATTCTCTCTCTCCCTCACCCTCCTCAGGAAGACACTGATACATGAAGCAGAACTCTCATTTGATAGCATGCCTCCCTTCTTGGGTACTGGCAGAGGGAGCTATATACTTAGAACTCGACCCTGTTCTAATGATTTCATTTGGCTCGGGCAGCCAAGCTGGTTGGCATTCATCCCGTGTGTCTAGTTGATTAATATGAGAGGGGACCAGGACACTTGAAGTCAGAATGCCATCCCTAACAAGGGTATGGTGGCAGACAGAAGCCCTTGGTGTGTTGTAGGAAATGAACACATTAGAATCAATCTACCATACGCCATATTTTTCACGTTACCTTCCTTACATCCCTTCAGTAAGGGACAGATAATTACTGGCACTTGTCAAGGATATACACAAAATATGCGAAGTAATCTGAGAAAAGTGGAGAGAAAACACCCACAGCAGATTTTGGACATAATTAGGATGTGACTAATGGGGAATTTCTATGGAATAGATTCTTTGGGAATCTAAACTCTTTTCATTAATTTAAGTGAAATTACTATACACAATAGAATGTAGAAATTCCAAGGGAGCTTGGTGACTTCTTAGATGTGAGCATGTTATGTGCATATTACCAGATGAAGAGGTATACCACGGTCACCAGAGAATGGCCCCCTGACCCCTATTGGTCACCACCAGAGGTTAGTTTTGATTATTATTAAATTTCATATACATGAGATCTTTTTTATTTAAATTTATTTATTTATTTTATTTTAAGGAGAGAGAGGGGGAGAGGGAGAGAATGGGCATGCCAGGACCTCTAGCCATTGCAAACGAACTCCAGGTACACATGCCCCTTTGCATAGCTGGCTTTTTGTGGGTACTGGAGAATTGGACCCAGGTCCTTAGGCTTTGCAGACAAGCGTCTTAACTGCTGAGCTATCTCTCCAGCCCCATAAATGGCATCCTAAAGTGTATATTCATTTTTTCCTGTGACTTCTTTGCTCAAAATAATGTTTCCCTAATGCACCTGTGTAATGAACCTGCAGAAGTCTCTTTTCATTGCCAAGTATTATTCCACTGAATAGATGTACCACATCTGTCTACTGATTTTCTAAAGACATGTGGGTTGCTTTCATTTACTTGCTATTGTGAATAAACACATTGCAGCCATTCTTATACAAGTCTTCCTGTGAAATTATGCTGTCATTTCTTTGGGGTTTTCATCCAAGAAAGGAACTGTTCTCTCACGCAGAGATATGTATGCAACTTTACTAGAAACTGTTACATTTACAAAGGTGAAAACTGCCATTTTCAATTCCCACATATTTAATTTTTATAAGTTTTTATTTGGGCAAGTATATAAAACTATGTTGTTGAAGGATTTTTTTTAAAGAAAATGTTTTCATAAACAACAACTGCTAAGTGGGATACAATATAGCAGCCCACATTTTCAGGATGTAGTGAAACTGATCAGTTATATTATTTCTTTTTTTTTTAATTTGAATTCTCCACCAGGCAACTTTTTTTTATTTATTCATTTTCAAGCAGACAGACAGGCAGAGAGAGAGAGAGAGAAAGAGAGAGAGGGAGAGGGAGAGAGAGAGAGAGAGAGAGAGAGAGAGAGAGAGAGAGAGAGAGAGAGAGAGAGAGAGAGAGAGAGAGAGAAGAGTGAGCACCAGGGCCACCACCTTGTGGGTCTATGTGGGTACTGGGGAATTGAACCTGGGGCCTTGGGCACTCAAGGCAAGTGCCTTAACCGCTGAACCATCTCTGCAGCCCAGTTATATTATTTCTTGATAGAGAAGGATTAAAAATGGTAGAGATAAAGCACGAGGCTAAAACAACCACAAATTTTATAAGCGCACTTTTTAAAGTCTGTCCATCAAAAAGCATTGTAAGAGCTGGAGAGATGGCTCAGTGCTTAAATGTGCTTCTTGTACAAGCTTGAGGACATGAGAGGGTCTAATCTTGCCCAAGTTCAAATCTTCCAAAGCCACATTAAACAGTTGGGCATGGCCACATGCCTGTAACCCCATTTCCAGAGGGAAGCAGAGACCAGGGAATTGCTGGAGTTTGTGTAAAAGCTCTGGGATCAGTGAAGAGATTTTACAAAAACTATTATTTATTTATTTATTTATTTATTTATTTATTTATTTATTTATTTATTTGCAAGCAGAGAGAGACAGAGAATGGGTGCACCAGTGCCTTTAGACATTACTGGCTTATACCACTTACATGGGTACTGGAGAATCAAACACAGGTTGTTAGGCTTTGCAGGCAAAAGCCTTAACTGCTGAACCATCTCTCCAGCCCACATTCACTTTTAAAATGTATGTATCCTAAGGATGAACTCAGAACCCCAAAACAAATCTCTTTGGTCATGATTCTAAAATGGTGAAAAATTAAAAGCAAATTAAATGTCAAAAAATAGGAGTGAAATAAACTCTAAGAGTGGGTGTTATGCAACCACTAGTCTGCTTTTAAATAATTTCTAAAGTTATAGGAAAATGCTTACTTTTTAACAGTAATTGGAAAAGTAAAAAGAACACTACTGATTGATTATGCAACGCTTAGAAACAAACATGCACGATGGATGTGAGTGTAAATGGTTATAAAATTAATTATACCAAATCAGTGTTATTTCTGAAGAGTGAGATTATTGCCTTTGTCACCTTTTTTAATACTTTTCTCTAATTTCAAAAATTTTCCAGAACTAGTAATGGAATCTCTGAACATTATGGTTTAAAAGCCACATATAAACAAAGAGCTATAAATAGACTGGTCTATCATTTAATTTGTACAACACGATATAAAAGAATAAGTTAAATGGAATGAATATAGTGAATAAGCATCAGTTTTTTTCAAACAAAGGAACACAGAGAAATATCTGTTCCCAATCAAGCCCATGCCTGAGGGACAGAGGGGTAACCTCAGGACAAACCATTTCTGCCCAGCTAGATAGTGTTTCTTGAGTTTCTATGTCATGAGCTATAGGACTCGCAATCAGAACCCTTATAAGGATACAACATTCTTATTTTGGGTGTGTGCATATGTGTGTGTGCGAGGTATGTGTGTGGATGGTCGTGTGTGTGAGTGTGAGCGTTTGGAGGCCAGAAGAGAACTTTTTGGTTGGTCTTCTCTTCCACCGCTCTGAGAAAGGATCTCTCATTGTTGACCATTCTGTTTCTGAGCTTCTGGGAAATTCTGTCTCCCTGTCGCATTTTGCTATATACATGCTGGGATTAGAGAGATGGGCCAAATTTTAGGGCTTTACATGGGCGCTGGGGATCTGAACTCGGGTATTCATTCACGCTTGTGAGCCAATCAATCTATCTTCTTCCCACATTCTTACTTCTTTGGCGTTTAATGATTTTATAAACCTTAAGTCCATTTGACACACCTTGACATCAGACTGGCCCCTGGGGTTTAAAAATATGAAGGCTAAATCCATTCTGAGTGATTTCACTAAACCTTGATCAGGTTTGTTTGAATGTTGAAATATTAAAATGAATTTCCACATCAGGTTATTGATTATAATCTTGCCATGCCTGCAGGGAGACAAAGAGCCCTTTCCTGCCTGAAAAAGTCAAGTTCATACATGACTGCACACAACTTTGTGCCTTTGGTATCATTACAGATCCGTGGTACCAAATCCACATGAAGGTGTGGGGAGCCGCAGGGTGGATGAGAGCTGCACAGGAGGGTTTGGTTGAAGGCATCCAGGAAATTCTCTCAGGCATTTTGAACAAGCCTTGGTATTTTTAGGGTCGGCACTGTGCTCTCTCCCTGTGAGCTCAGTAAATCTTATTAATTTCATTTTAAGATGGCTGGACCTTTGGAAGGCAAGTCACACTTTGACTCACAGGATAGCTGCTTGTTCAGAAAGTCTTACATTGTGACTCTTCTGTTTCCTATGCGCTTTCTGTTAGATGTCTTTCAGGGCTGCCTGTCTGCCAGGGGACACTGCTAACACTCCTTAGGGACAGGAGTCAATGGATATCAAGCAACAAATAGACCAAGGATAAATATGTGTATAAATAACTAAACAATACATATATATCATACATACAGATATGTATATTGGTCACATCAACTGACGAGCTAGATGGACAGGGATAATTTATGGGCATCTTGTTCATTACAGACTCATGGCATGTAAGTAACAAACCTCTAAAGAACCTACTGAAACCAGAACACCAAGTTCAGGTTTTGACTTTTCTTTTTTTTTTTTTTAATATTTTATTTATTCATTTTCAAGCAGAGAGATACACAGAGAGAGATACACAGAGGGAGGGAGAGAGTGAGAAAGATAGATAGATAGATAGATAGAGAGAGAGAGAGAGAGAGAGAGAGAGAGAGAGAGAGAGAGAGAGAGCAGCAGGGCCACCACCTTGTGGGTCAGGCTTATGTGGGTCCTGGGGAATTGAACCCGGGGTCTTAGGCACTGGAGGCAAGTCCCTTAACTGCTGAGCCATCTCTCCAGCCCCAAGTTTTGACTTTTCAACAGCCTTAAATTCCTTTTCTATGTCTCCAGGCTTGTTTTCTTTAGATATGATCTGGATCAGTCATTAAAATGTCATTAGAGTTTTTTGCAAGTCAGGGTATCGATCACCCCAGTTATACGTACATCTTCACCTGTCCCTGCACAATTACTTTGTATTGCCTAAACCATTAACTCAGATTTTGATTATTTTTAAATTTAAGGCTTGGTTTCATGTAGCCCAGGCTACCCTCCTGTCACTATGTAGTCAAGAAGTCCTGGAATTCTGTATTGTCCTGCTTCCACCTCTTCAATGCTGGGCCTATGGGGAATGTGTCACCACATCAGCTCTGTCATATTTTCCAACACTGACGATGTTAGTCACATTCTGTTTGTAAAACTATGGACTTATATTTAAAATGTTTTTAAAAAGACACAGCACGATATGTCCTATGTTCTCAAATATCAAAGGAACACTTGGAACTGATAGAGAAATTTAGTCCTTAAAAAGGAGAGAAGAGGGCTGGGGAGATGGCTCAGCGGTTAAGGCACTTTCCTCCAGTGTGTAAGGCCCCGGATTCAATTCCCCAGGACCCACATAAGCCAGACCCGCAAGGTGGTGGCCCTGGTGTTCTATCTCTCTCTCTTTCAATCTCTTTCTCTCTGTATCTCTCTGCTTGAAAATGAATATATAAAATATTTTTTAAAAAAAGGAGAGAAGAAATGCATTATCAAAGTATTATCTATCAAAAATGGTTCTTTGCACTCCAAGAGAGCTGTGGCTCTTCCAACCCTACCAATGAGCCAAAGGCTGACAGCTATCTTCCTGGCAAGAGATGAGCCACCCCAGACCCACTGTGGAGGATCCACGTAGAACCCCACAGGCAGTGATGGGATAAGCAAGAGACCTATAATCACAGCCAATTGGTCAACCCAGGACGAAACAGCGACACAGACACCAACGATTCTAAACACAACCTCAAGCAGAAGCACAGAGGCCCCTAAGGCCTCAACAACAAAGCAGCCTTAATACTCACCCACCATGACTCAGGGAACTGAACGGAAGAGGGGGCGGAGAGATTGTAAGAGCCATGATGGAGGAGAATGTCCAGAGACATTGCCCACCTCAGTAACAACATGCAAAGGGGGGGGTGGAACCGGGTTGACTCCTAGGCTATTCACAACCCCCTACCCCATGGACTGATCCAGACTGCCCACGGAGGAGGAAATCCAACTGATCGGGGACAGGGAAGAGGGAAATAGGGGAATGGGAGACATCAACACATCAATCCCTTATTAAGTGTATCTAATTATGGAAAATAATTAAAAATAAAAAATAAAAAAAAATGGTTCTTTGCCTACATACCTCAGTTGTGGGGGTGTTTGGGGCTGGAAACTGATAAGCCAACGCTCTTGACTGCCCATCAGAACTAGATGGTGAGACCCCAGAGACATTTCTCTATGAACATATAGAGAAATCAAGCTGGAACTGAGCTGGAAGCTTCCTCCAATGGCTGGCTACCATAGTCTTGATGATTAAAAGCCGTTCCTGGTCCCTCCGAATCCAGGCACATCCCTCTGAGGCACACTGGGTGAGCTGTCAGTGTGCTTCCCCATTCAAGCAGGTTCCTGGCACTCAGGTGATAATTCAGCCCTCTCAATTGCAGTCAGGTCCTGAATGATCTGGGCATTTCCTTTCCATCCCTCACTGGAAATTACATGACCACAGGTCCAGGTTACCCTAGTATTCTTCTGACAGACTGGAAAAGTCCTTCAGTACAACTCTTGGCAGTGTAAGAGTCAAAGTGAATCTTAATCTTAGAAACTAGCAAATAGTCTCACACCCGAATGAAGTACATTTACCACAGCCCATTAACTAATAGTAATTGGTTATGTTAATTTCCCAACCAGAAAAACAAATTATGGTATATGGGTGCTATAGTTTGGATGTGAAATGTCTCCCAAAAGCCTAGGTGGGCAAAGCTTGGCACCATTAGGAGGCAGTGGACACGTTAAAGGACTGTCATCTGCAGCACATTTCAAGGTGGGTAATGGGACCCTGACTTTTTCTTTTTTTGTGTCCTGTCCATGGCTTGAGTGGTTTGTCACATGCTAGTGCCATGATGTGTCCTAGGACCATACACCCAAGAGCAGCAGGGCCAATCAGTGATGAGGATGACTTCCTCATTGAGCACCACATCCAAC
>PVHP010002417.1:19071-90321 GCA_004024765.1 Zapus hudsonius
CAACCTTCTGTCCTTATGAGATTATCTTGGATACTTTTATACTAATGGAAAGAGGATTAGACAGGGATACGATATAAAATTATAAATGACGTTAATAAATGTTTTGAAGATATTTATTCCAGAAAGGACTTAGGTCACTGAGAAGACACAAATAACCAAAAAGATCCTATGGGAACAAAAAAAAAAAAAAAGAAAGAAAGAAAGGAAAGGAAAGGAAAGGAAAGGAAAGGAAAGGAAAGAAAAATGGTGACCCAGAGTCAGCGATGAGGCTACAGTCTTTGGCTAGGGTGGGTCATGAATTTGGCCTTTAGCTTCCATAAATAAAGAAAGCAAAACTTTGGGTAGTATCGTAGTTTAGCATCGACAGTATAAAAGCATTCTCCTCTTTGGGAAAGCTATAGTTACTCCCCAGGGGAATTGCTCTGCTAAGTTCCCATGAAGAAATCAAAGTACAAACTGATGAGTCACAGTGGTGAATCCCAAAAGATTCTTCCTCTTTTTTTCTTTTTTCTTTATTTATTTCTGAGATACGGTCTCCTCATATAGTCCAGGCTGACCATGACCTCAAGATGGGTCTGTCTCACCATCTCCACCCAGTGCTGGGATAATAGGCAAGTGCTACCCACTTCCCCACCTGTCTCTCTTAATTCTTACAGTAATCTCTGACAGAAGTTTGGGACATTTCACCAACCAACTCAATTCTCCATGAAATAGCACATGCTTTTATTTTATTATTTTAAACTTCATTTTGAGTGTTTGCATGGTATGTATGGACATGTGTGTTCGTATGTTTGGGTGTGGGAGCACACATGCATTTGAAGGGCAGAGGTCCAAGTCAGAGTCTCCCTCCATTGCTCTCTACCTTTTCTTGTTTTGGAACAAGGTCTCTGAACCTAGAACTAGATTTGCTAGCCAGTGAGCCCCAGCGCTCCTCCTACCTGTGCCTCCCAGTTCTGGGATTCCAAGAAAACACTGCCATGGCTGGAGATCCACATCAGGGCCCTTATGCATACACAGCAAGTACTTTACTAATTGAGCCGTCTCCCCAGCCCCTAGTTTATTATTATTTAAAAATATTTTATTTATTTATTTGCAAGGAGAGAGAGACAGGGACAGAGAGAGAGAGAGAGAGAGAGAGAGAGAGAGAGAGAGAGAGAGACAGAGACAGAGAAAGTGAGAATGGGCACACCAAGGCCTCCAGCCACTGCAAACAAAGTTCAGATGCGTGTGCCACTTTGTGCATCTGGTTTACGTGGGTCCTGGGGAATCAAACCTGGGTCCTTAGGCTCTGGAGGCAAGTACCTTAATGGCTGAGCCATTTCTCCAGCCCTATTTTATCATTTAAAATAAATTTATATTGATACAGAAGTTCATTTGCGAAAAAGAAGATGACTGAATTACATTTCAATTACTGATTCCAAGTCATTGTTTATATACTTGCTGACAAAGTACCTGGAATCTATTCTGACAATTTCAAGTCAATGTATCAGATGAAATAATGAGCAGGAAGAGGAGCCATGACGCGGTGGTTGGCAATGGTGCTCCTGTAACAGTAGGACCAAGAGCTGATGACATCTTGGAATGTGCATGACAGCAATAAGAAGCAACACATCTGAAGAGTTTTGTTTTTGTCAGAATTTAATGTAGCAACCAAAGTTTCAGTCAGCCAACTTGAACTGGATCCTTAAATCCAAATTTCAGTTCCATAACCAACATTTTCCAGTTGGTAAAAATCAAATGGAGCCGGAGGGATGATGGCGGGTGGGGTAACAACACTTCCCACTCAAGCATGAAGGCCAGCGGGGGCCCAAGGCTGACTGAGCTTGATTCTCCAGCACCCATGGCCACACATACCTAGAAGCCTAGTCCTGTGGGGAGCAGAGACCTGGGGCTCTAGAAAAGCATGTGAGAGACTCCATCTTAAGAAAACATGTGATGAGCGATGGAGGGGACCCCCAACCTTCTCCCCTGGGCTCTACTAGTGAATGGGCACTGCATCTGCATACACATGTGCATACACGATACCATACACCCGCCACACCCCACACATCACCTACCTCCCCCCACCCCCCCACACATGCAAAGAGAAAGAAAATCAAATCTAATTTTTAAAAAATCCACAAAAACATCCAGACTAGGGGAGCTATGGGCTTGAGGACTCAGAGCTTCAGTGTGGGAAGAGGACATGATTGTGAGGTGGTGACAGTCCTAAAAATGGTCAAAGGTATATTCTATGTAGGAATACTTTCCAGAAAAACCCAGAAATCCAATCCAGGGTTACGTGTTCTAACAGATGACCTTGCTTGGGGAAAAGCTGACATCCTGTTGAGAAGCTCAAAAAACTGACCTTGCAGAGCCAAGGACTGGGCTCTCTGAGCAGGTCTGTCCATGGCTCGTCTCTAAATAGTGTTCAGAATCAGTTCAGTGCTGAGATGTTGGACAGGAGGGAGGGGCGCACATTCTGATCACAATGATTCAGCCGCAAGCAGCATTGGTTGGTTATTCTCTTCACCTAACTTCTGCTTCAATGCAAACCCTTATTTCTTTTTATTTATTTGTTTTCAAGCAGAGAGCAAGAGTGAGACCATGCAAGAAAGAGGGAGAGGTAGAGAGAGAGAGACAGAGGGAGAGAGAGAGAGAGGGAGGGAGGGAGACAGGGAGGGAGGGAAGGAGGGAGGGAGGGAGGGAGACTGGGCATGCCAGGGCCTTTTGCCACTGTAAAAGAACTTCAGATGCCTGTGTCACTTTGTGCATCTAGCTTTAGGTGGGTACTGAGGGATTGAACACAGGCCATCAGGCTTTGCAAGCAAGTGCCTTTAACTGCTCAGCCATTTCTCCAGCTCCAATGGATTGAAACAGGCCACTTTTGTTTTTGGCCTCAGTGGAAAAAACTTGTAGGCCATGAGAAGATCCTTGAAGTGAAGGTTGTTTCCACACAAGTACCAACATTCCAAAGCCTTCTACTGACGTACGCAAGCAAGAGTGATCAGCTTTTAGCTGTTGCTTGGGAGTCCAAAGGAAGGCGACATTGAACCACAAGTAACTGAGTATACTTTCTAGCAAATTCTTTTTTTTAAAAAAATATTTTATTTATTCATTTTCAAGCAGAGATAGAGAAAGAGAAAGAGAGGGGGAGGGGAGAGAGCGCACCAGGGCTACCACCTTGTGGGTCTGGCATATGTGGGTCCTGGGGAATTGAACCTGTGGCCTTAGGCACTGGATGCAAGTGCCTTAACCCCTGAGCCATCTCTCCAGCCCCTTTTTCTAGCAAATTCTTACAACATAAAACGAAAAGAATGAGACATTGAATAATGCTGACAATAATATCTCAAAACTTGCAAAAATGAGCATGAGAAATAAAAATAAAGAAATATGCAAAAATAGTAGTCGTCACCTGAAGGAATTATGTAGCTGTTTAAATAGTTTAGCCATTTCAGAATTTTCTTATAATGAAAATGTAAAGGATAAGTTAAACCATGATTTAAAAATTTGAAGAGATTACTTTTTCTGTACTGTTAAATTTCTTGGGCTTGGTATTAGTCCCACCATATATATATATATGTGTGTGTGTGTGTGTGTGTGTGTGTGTGTGAATGGTGTATGCATGTGTGTGTATGTATTTGTGTGTGTGTGAATGGTGTATGCATGTGTGTGTGTGTACAGATGTGCTTACTTTGTGTACAAATCTATGAAGGCAGAGAAAGAAATTAAGTGTTTTCCTTTGTCACTTCTGCCTTATTTCCTTGAGACAGAGTCTCTCACTGAATCTGAGGCTGACATTTTTTGGTTAGACTGGCTGACTAGTGAGACCCCATGATTCTCTCATTAACACCCTCCTTAGTAATGGAGTTACAGGCATGGTGGCCATGTCCAGATTTTTACTTGGATACTGGCAATCGAACTCAGGTCTTCATGCTTGTGTCGTAAGCACTTGAACCCACTGAGTATATCTCCAGCCACCCCCCATATGATGACCTGTTGTAATCCCTGTCTTTCCCACTGGTCTATTTTCTGTAGAGCAGTTCCATGTCACTTACTTTCCTGGAATCTCCCAGTGTTCTTGGTACACACCTGCTATAAAACATTTGTTGTTCCAAAGGAGGTGTTTATATAGTAAAAAAAAAAAAAACAACATCTGGATCTGCGTATGACTAGGCAGCATTTAAATTTTTCCCACATTTGTGGAAGGAGCCTTTGCTAGATAAGAGGAAAAGACAGCAGACACAAATACCCTCACAACTTAGTGAAAAAGAAGATAGGAAAGAATTCTGCAGGGACAGGAATTCATATATTGTTTTGCTTTTTCGTATATAACAAACATGGCTTGGGCCAAGGTATTAATATGCTTTCTGTACTGAAAGCAGGTAGTTGAAAATACCGAAGTGAATCACCATTTGTCAGATCTGACAAAAGCCATGGAAGAATCAGAGAGCACAGTTTATTCTGTGGACAAAGAAGAATGTACAGATTAACGCAATGCTTCAGTAAGATACCTTCTAATGGCCCAACGCAGTATTCACACGCACTAATCCAAGTCACCAAAGCCCACCCTAAAGCATAACACAGAGCACATTTGGTCACCTGTACCATGGAGCAAAAACCAAGCTCCTTGGAAAATTAGACAAACATGCCAACATTCTGTGTGTGACACTGTGGGTCTGTCCCTCACATCATGAGTCATGTCCAGGCTCACATCAAGGGACCCTTGTTTCTCATGTGTCAAGAAGGCCTGGCTGAAGAAAGAATGAGTGGGAAGAAATGGTGGGTATGGTGTGTATGATTCCACTTTAATAATCACCATGACTACCGATAAAGAGGGGAAGGCTTTGCTCGATCATAATTTGTGCAGAGGTCTCAGAAGAAGACAAACAACAGGACTGTTTTGAAGAAATCATGTGCACAGCTGGGTGATTTGGAAAGATATCTTAACAATGGGGAAGAGATGTGTGTGACATTTCAGGGGTTCTCAGGCCACAGAACAAAGAGGAGGCTGAGAATTACACTGAGAATTAAAAAAAAAACAGCTTTTACACCAAGGAGAAGGAAAGAATTTTGTGGATGAGTCAGTCTGAAAATAATAGGCGAGTCTGTGATGTTTATAGGAGCAAAGGTTTAATAATACCCCAGAGAAAATTATCCAGCAAAAAGCAAATGCTACTACATTTGTTTGATAACATCCATTAGGGCACACCGTCTGGCAGAAACCAGTAATAGGCATAAAAATATCTTGATTTTAAAGCCAGCGTGGAAAAAAAAATGTATGAGCCTGTAAGAGAGTATATATGTGTGACTCGTACAAGATCAAACAGTAATTAACTCTACCGTGGGTTTGGTAATGCTTGATGTATTCTGTTATTTAAAGCAGGATCAACAAGAAGGAAATAAAAACAGATTTGAGAGGGGCTGGAGAGATGGATCAGAGGTTAGAGGTGCTTGCTTGCAAAGTCTTGGCCCTGGGTTAACTCTCCAGTTACCCACATGAAACTGGGTGGGTGTTCCTTTGTAGTGCCAAGAGACCCTGGCTCACACATGAAAACCAAGAAGAGATGGAGGGTAAGGAGCTTAAAGCATTAAGAACCCAGACATGAGCTCAGAGACAATCATGTGAAAAGGGAAGAGTCAGACACCACACGGAACGGGCCTAGAGTAAGTGCAAGTGTCACAGAAGAGATGGCTCAGTGGCTAAGGTGCTTTCCTGCAGAGCTTAAATACCCGTGTTTGATTCCCCAGTACCCACATAAAGCCAGATGCACAAAGTGGCGCATGCATCTAGAGTCCATTTGCAGTGGCTGGAGGCCCTGGTGCACGCACCTATTCTCTCTGTCTTTCTTCTATCTCTTTCTGCTTGCAAATAAATAATTTTTTTTAACCACGAGGCTTTACAAACCCTTAATAAAATACTACAGAGATGAAAGGTGTGATCTGAGAGGGTTTAGAGTGTTTCCATGCTACTATCCGTTCTGTTTTTTTTTTTTTGTTTTGCTTTTCTCACTCTAGCCCAGACTGACCTGGAATTCACTCTGTAGTCTCAGGGTGGTCTCAAACTCACTGCGGTCCTCCTACCTCTGCCTCCTAAGTGCTGGGATCAAAGGCGTGCGCCACCGTGCTGCTATTCTTTACCATGCTTTCTGGAAGTCACTTTGGACACATGAAGTGGGAGGTCCAGAAAGAATGTATATAGAGGGTCCTCAGACACAGGGAACTGCCACGTGTCCATTAGTCTCTCTTTATCGTTTCACTTTAGGGACAGTCAGGCCCACTGTCCAGCCAGCTGGAGTTGGGGTCTCTTGTGTGGATGGGAAATCCCACTGGCTATTTTCCTAACCATTAATTTTCCATCTCTCTTGGGAAGAGCTTAGTCTCTTTGAGTCCTTAGTCTTTCTTTGTGACACTTCTTTGTCATTTTGAGATTTTAAACCAATCCCCTAAGGGCGTATTCTATTCCCTTTAAATCTCTAACACACAGTTCTTAAATTTGCATTAAGAATCTACAGACTGTTTTATATCTTTGTGTTTGCCTTTTTCTACTTACCTTTAAACTTGAAGAAATTTTAACACTAGTGTTTCTACATGAGGTACCTTTCAACAAGGCCTAATTTCATTTTTATTTTTAGGACACTTTCACAGAAACAAAATTACTTAAGGGATTTTCAACTAAGCAGGTGGCTTTTACGCACCTTTAACATACCTAATTTAAGTGTCTAAATTTACTGAATTTTTAAAAACAATTTGGAAAGGAGACATCATAACAGTGTCTTTCAATGAGGGAGACAAATTAGGATGATTGTAGAATCGCCTATGGAGTGTTCCTCTCACTTTCAGAATTTGGGGGGAATTTGACTGTTATTCTCTGTCCATGAATAAAACTAGGGGAATTGAATCTGCCTTGGACTTTCCATTGCTCCTGGATTACGTCATTGCTGAGCACTTCCTGTTCCTTCAGAGTAGATCCTGAAGGCTTTATTATCTTAATTAGAATAGCACTGGCAAAAGCCAGAATTGATTTTGAAACTCACAGAGCTATTCAAGAACATTCCGTCTTCACACATCACATTTACTCTTGTCGGGCTCTACCTCACAAGCCTAGGTGTTTTTATAAATACTTCTATTATCTATCTGTCTGTCTGTCTGTCTATCTATCTATCTATCTATCTATCTATCTATCTATCTATCTATCATCTATCTATCTATCTATCTATCTATCTATCTATCTATCTATCTATCTATCTATCTATCTAGAGAATAAACATATGGGTGCACCAGGGCCTTCTGCCACTATAAACAAACCCCAGACACATGCACCCATTTGTGTGTGCTGGAGAATTGAATCCAGGCCATGAGGCTTTGCAAGCAAGTGACTTTAGCTATCTCTCCAGCCCTGATCAGGTGTTTTTAAGAGCCAGTGTGACAGGCATGAAGGTGTGCTTGGCTTGTTGGTGAGATGAGCATAAAACACTGAGGACCACTGGCTTGTAGAGACCAGCAGAACTGAGCCAAGGAAGCCGGACACCCTCCCCACAGGGTGGGTCAGAGGCAGGCAGCCTAGCTACTCACCGGCAAGGGAGGATCCTCACCACATCGTTGGGCTTGTACCCTTCGATACAAACTGCACAGTTGTCAAAATCAGGCTCTGTTTCCTGCAATAGAAATGGCACCAATGAGATCCCCTTCCCTCCAGTTCTTGGGTGAACTCCCTCATATACCCGAGGAGAGCTGTGCAGGCAGTCAGGCCCCCAAGAGCCTCAGTGCCAGCTCTGTCCATTAATAACTCACTGACCACTGCCTCAGTTTTCTTTCCTTTCAGTCTTCAATTTTCTTTTCTACCTGCAATATTTGAATGATGGAAACCACTTTCTCAGATGCCTTTCCTAAAAATGCTGTAAGTTACAATTAGACGTGACAGATCAAAATCTTGACAGTGAGGAGTGATATTTATGCAGAGGTATCTGAAGGATATTTGATCTACCCTGTCCTCTGGAATCTAAAGCATATAAATAAATATAAATAAAAATAGCGATTCTATTTATGAATACCTCATCATTTACTTATGCAATAGTGTTGGTTTTTATACTTTTTTTTTCACTGATCGAGAGAGAAAAGATCATGACCCAAATGCTAATTTTAAATTTGTTTATACTTTCAAATGAATTTTATTTTACTAATCCCAACCATGTTCTAATATTGCTGAGACATGATAACATATCACCTGAGAGACGAATCAATCATGGACTTGTAAACAAAGGCCCTGAGAAACCTCAAGCTCATGAACTTACTATATCTCAAAGTATCATTCTAAACTTCTGTGAGGAGTTTTAGGTCTTTAAGTCTAGATTCGGCATAAGACAAAAAAATATGGAATAGTTGTCTTTCTGGGCCTGACTTATTTTGTTAAATATAACGATTTCCATTTCTATTCACTTTTCCTGAAAATGAAATAACTGTGTTCTTCTCAACATCTGAATAAATACATCGTTACATTTTAAAAAATCCAATCACCTGTTTGATGTGCACCTAGGTTGACTTTATAACTGGGCTAAATTTGTCAAATTACTTTTTCTTTTTCACATTTTCTAGCCAGTAATGTTCTGATCTTATAGTGTCCATCTGATAAATGACTTAAACCATCTTTAACCAAAAAAATAACTGTTGTCAAGGACAACCTTGGTACGCATTTTCCTCTCCCATTCTTTTCTGTCTTCTACCCTTGCTGTCAAAAAAGATGGAAGTTTCTTTAAATAGTTCCTCACCCCCCAACAAAAGAGGCTGTTACCTTGTCACCCTTCCTGAGGGTCCTGACCTGGAGCTTGCTGATGGCTTTCTTCGCTGCATCTCCCAGTCGGCGCTGAAAACCCAAAAACTGCTTGTTAATAAGAACAACTTTCAAGTTCATTTCTCGTGACATGTAACAAACCAGGGAGGCTACCTCTGAAATCAAGAACTGATGACTGGATGTTAGGGACCAGGGTGGAGGAGATGGGGCTGTGATATCTACAGGCTGGCTCTACAGATCACCATCTCCGAAAGAGCCCAGGGAGAGTTCTTTGTGCTGAATGCCAGGCTAGTGACAAATATCCTCTGTTTTACCATCTTGGTTAAGTCATATCCTTTTCAATTTATATACATTATACATACAATTTATTATATATTATATAATTTATATATGTGCATGTATTATATATACCTAACTGAGCTTAAATTTGGCCTGTTCTACCCTATTCTATGACATTCTCTCATGTATATGTTCTGAGTATGTACACAGAAAATTACATAAAACATAGCATTCAGATGAGCAAATACATACCTTGGAAACCATTGTTATTCATGCCAAGAACAAACACATCATGCTCCTATCTACTTTTTGTGAGACAGAGTCTAATACGTATATATTCCCTGGTTGGCTTTGAACACCTATAATATAGCCACAAATGACCTTAAACTTCTGATACCCATGTCTACTTCCCAGGTGCTGGAATTACAGGCCTGTGCCACCGTGCCATGTTTATACAGTGCTGGGGATAGACAGAAGCCAGAATCTTGCGCATGCTAGGCAAGCACCCTATTGACTCAGCTACATCCCAGCCCCATGCCCCCTTTCAAGATGGAGAAAATGACTATCAAATGAGCCCTGCAGTGAGGAGGGTGAGACTTCAATTTTAATCTGTGAGGGAAGAAAGGGTTTTGGGCATGTTTGGCACTTTGCATGTTTTTCTGTATTATAGGCTTGTGCACTTCTGGCCTGAAATATAAATGTATTTGAAGTGGTGAAACACAGTTGTGTGGGGTGGATGGTGGAGAATACTGTGGGGGGTGGCACCAGGATGTATCATTACACTAAGAATAACTGTCTACCATAAGTTAGGTCATATTTCATCTGTGCAGGCCCAGAAGTCACTACAGAGGAAGCAGTGAAATGAATACCGCTCTCAAGGCTAGCCTGAAAACCAGCTCCAGGGAGATAGAAACAGACACTGTCGTCACTCAAACCCCATCAAAACAGAGATCCAGAACTCACAGAGAAAGCAATGCTAACTCAGATCCCTCCCTTGCCTGCCAAGGACCAGGGAACTTTGTGAAGAGGAGGTGGAAAGACTGTAAGAGGCTCAGGGTGGGAGGCACCGTCTCCCCCATGCCCCCATCCTCACCCCAGAGACTGACTGAGGAAGCCTCTTAGTCCCCACAATGAATACCAATCACCCCATGATGAAGACCCTCAGCAGAATTGAGGGGGAGGGGAGGGTCTCAGAGTACAACCTTTTTATATAAAAAATAAAAATAAACAGTTGAAGAATTCAAACCAACAGCAAGGTGTTGATTTTATTATTAAATATATTCTGTTTGAAAAACAAACACTCAAGCTTCTTTACTTTTTCCCCCGTTTTAATATTTTTAATTTAATTTTGCTTTATTTTTCTTATGGCGCTGGAGGTTGAACCCAGGATCTCAGGCAGAGTGGGCAAGTCCTTAGCTAAGCCATGCCCTAGTACCTGTTGTCCCCTGAAAATTGTGAATGCATAGGGAACACTCAATGTGCCACAGACACTTTTTTTGTTGTTGGTAATGAAAAATAACCAAGGAGAGACAAGAGGGAGAGGGAAGGAAAGAAAGGAGGGAAAGCTAAGCATGACAGGTCCTTGAGTTCTTACCCAAGCCTCCTCTTCAGGAAGCCCCTCCTAGATGTCTTCCAGCAGATCCCTCTAATGGTATTACATCCCAATATCATTAAGCACCTGCATAGGACTGTCACATTGGAAATCTGACATTTGTTTTTATGATCAGTTACACTTCCTTTGTATTCCACTGTGACCCCAGCATGTAGAATAAAGCTAACTAACTTCAATAATTGTCATCTTATCATTTAACATTATCTGTCATCTATTAATTTATTTTGTCTTTTTTGTTTTTGGTTTTCTGAGGCAGGATCTCACTGTGCAGTCCCTGTTGGTTTTGAATCTGTGATCTCCTCAGTCTCCTGAGTGCTGGGAATCTAGGCATGTGTCATTCTACCCAGCCAATATATATTTTTAACACATTCTCTGTGCTAAACATAACCGGGTTTTAGGAAAAAAGGATACTGAATAATAAACCAATGATGATAATTTTCTGAAAGTAGAGTCTAGCAGAAATTACATAAAAGATGAGTGAACAAAATATTTAGCCAATAGATTTAAAAAAAAAACATGGAAAGAGCCTGAGAAATTTAGCCAGTTAACAGGGAAATTAAAAACCAACTCGTGACAGAGCTCATAAGATAGCAAGGCTGAGCTCTCAGCCTTGGTCACATCAGTCAGTCTCCCTCCCTTTTGTTTCATTTAGTTGTTTTGAGTCAGGGTCTCCCTTTGCAGCGTCGATTGGCATGGACTCCCAATCCTCCTCCTTAGCCTTCCGAGGACTGAAATCAGAGGGCGTGTACCCGTGTACCAGCACATCTGGTTAAATACGTTTTCAAAATTCAATTACACTTCAATTACTTAGCAACTATGATATGCCCTTCTCAGATGTGTGCATGTACAGTAAGCTTAAAGAGTCCTTCAGGGCTGGGGAGATCCCTCAATGGACGACGACAAGTGTGAGGACCTGAGCTTGGAGCCCCCAAAGCCACATACGTGCTGTGTGGGCAAGGTGGTTGGACTGTCATGCCAGGCCTGGGAGGCAGAATCCCTGGGGCAAGAAAGCTAGCTAGTTAGCCAAATTGGTGAGCTCTGGGTTCTAATGAGAGACGCTGCTTCATTAAATAAAGAAGTCAGAATAGACCCCTGACGTCCACCATCTGTCCTCCACACATACATGCATTCCTGCACACACGGATGCCCCATGCTAAGGAACATACATACACACACATGCAAAAATGAAGATTACTTTAAACTTTGACTATGTGTTTATTTTTACTTTTGTCTATATCTGAATAAAAAGAGAAGAACTTTATTTTTTGTGGTTCTGGGATTGAACCCAGGGCCTCATGCATGTTAAGCAGTCATAATCCTATTAAGCTAAATACCCCAGTCAGAAAAGAATAGCTTTTAAAAACATTCCCTTTCTCTCCTCCAGGGAAAAGGAGCTTTCTATGCTCTGAAAGGAAAGAGCTGCCTTTCTTAAAAACAAATAATCAAGGAAATGCAAAGCAAGCTGATCCAAATATGCCAGGGATTCTGCCTAACAAACAGCTGATGGTTAGGGACAGGAAAGCTGAGGTTCATTGTAGTAGTGCAGCTCACAGAGGTCAAGGGAGTCTCATTTAGGAGGTGGCCTTGCCAACGAGCAGATGCGGAGCATAAAGTAAAAGAGAAATAATGAACTCCTTAGCATGAAGTCTGAGGCCTTCCTTCCAGGAAGTCCTGGAAAAGCAAAAGGTTCTCAAAAGTATGACAGAAATTTACAGGCTACTTTTTCAGAAAGCACAGATGCCCAACGAGGAAGGAACAATGGGAAAAAGGCTTGACATCTCAGCTTTCATTGTGTATCTGTCACTGCTATGACCTTAAACCTCCGGGGAGTATTCCTGCTCTACTCTGCACACAGGCATGTTAATTATTTAAGAAGTGTTCATCTGGAGCTGCTAACCCTTCCTCATCAAGATAGCAGTAACTAAGATTTGCAGGAACATGTAATCAATAGCTTGTCAACGGCCAGGAACGGGGCCTCCAGCTATTATTACTCTAACCCTGTTAGGAACAGGAGACCTTACAGGCTGATCACCCCACCATGAGCCTGCTGTCCTATGTCGTCAAATCACCTCCCGGTGGGAAATAAAAGACCCTTGACGATGGTGACTTCAACTTCCCCAGAGACAGGAGATGAGCAGCCAGAGCACAGTTAGACCAAAATGACTGGGCTGTGCACACTTCTTCCCTGAACATCTGGAGCTCAAGTCAGTTGGTACCCCCTCCCCCATGACAGGAGGTACCCCCAATGACAGGACTAAGGATGCCAACTGAACTCCATTGTCTTACCAATATTGTTGAATACATTCCTGCCTTTCACCTTGACTTTTTTTCTGTTTGATTTTTGAGGCAAGTGGTTAGAAACAATTTGTTTACTCTGTCAGATGCCAGGCTCTCTAGGGACTTGGACCCTGGTAACAAAGGTAGAAAGATATATTTTTCTTGAACCATTCTGAAAAATACTGTAATAGATTCATTTTTTTCCTTGTAGTCTTTTGAACCAAACCTCATTGCATATGTTACTGACAGATAATACATATCTCTTCCCAGGAGGAAAAGGATAGTATTTTGGTCGAGGCTAATGAAAACTCTGAAGGCTTTTTTTCTTAGCAGGGGCAGAACAGATGTTTGGCCTTGATACCTAAAGACATAGGAAAATCAACTTCTCAGATATGTAGACTTATGATAATTATCTAATTATGGACCAGATATTACTAGTTTTTTTCTGTAAGAATTCTAGAATAATAAAATAAGAGGAAAACACAATAAAGTTTCAAATTGCTACATCCATTTGCTTATAGTCATATATATATATACATGTATATGTATTAGAGTCAAAGATATATAATGTATTTATCCATTTGCTTATAGTCAGATATATATATTATATATATGTATATATATGCATGCCTATGTTTCTTTTTAGTGAAATGAAAATCACATGAAAAAAATGTCCACTTTCAATATTTAAGAAAAGCTTTCACAGCCTTAATACTCATCCACCACAACTCAGGGAACTATGTGAAAGAGGGGGTGGAAAGATTGTGAGAGCTGTGGTGGGGGAGATTATCCAGAGGCATGGCCAGGAGAACCTGGCTGAATATTAGGCTATCCATGGACCCCTGTTACAAGGATTGATCCAGATGACCCATGGAGGAGGTTATCCAGCAGTTTGGGGAGGGGGGACAGCGGGGAATTGGGGATAACAACTCATTGTTTGCCCACTAAATATTGTAACTCATTATGGACAATAAAATAAAAAAAATAAATAAAAAAGCTTTCAATATTTACCAAAAGATCCACTTTCAATAATTTTCCAACTAATATTACTGAATTTCTGAAATGCAAATTAGAGATATGATAAATAAAAACACAATCTGTTCTGGTGATGGATCTGGCTGCTTCTTGCATACTAGGTACATTCTCTACCACTGAGCCAGTCCACTAGCCCCAAAACATACAGTTCTTAGTGAAAGATCCTGTTGTGATTTAGGTAAGAACTGTTCCCCCAAAGGCTCATGTGTTGAAGGCTTGGTCCCCAGCTGGTGGCACTATTGAGAGGTACCTAGCCATTGGTGCTGTCATAGCTGGGTGGAATATTAGGAAATGGCACCCAGTTGGAGAAAGTAGGTCACTGGGATCATGCCTTCACAGGAAATCTTTATTTTTTCATTATTTAGAAAACACTTTATGGGCTGGCGGGATGGTTCAGTGGTTAAGGCATTGCCTAAGGACCTGGGTTCGATTCTCCGGTTCCCACATAAGCCAGATGCACAATGTAGCACATGCATCTGGAGTTCATCTGCAGCTGCTAGAGGCCCTGGTACACCCATTCCCACTCTCACTTTCTCTTAAATAAGTATTGTAAAAGAAAACACTTTATTAATTTCTGTAAGCAAACTGTGATGGCTTCATCCAGGTGACTCCCCACCAGTGAATGCTTGATCCCCAGCTGGTGGCAGTTTTGGAATTGGAATCTTGTTGGAGCTGTGCTTTTGGGGGTGGGCTTATGGGGGTTATAGCTCCTAACGATGCTTCTAAGTAGACACTTCAGCTTCCCCTTGCCAGTGTTTGGCACACCTTCCTGCCACTGTTTGCAGTGCTATGGTGGAGGTGATGTCCAATCTCTGTTCATGCCATCAATTTCTCTGCCATCATGGAGCTTCTCTTGGAGTCCCTAAGCCAAGATAAACCCATTCCTCCACAAGCAGCTTTTGGTTGGGTTCTTTTCTGTGCAGCAACGAGAAAGCTGACTACAATACAAACCCATATAGAAAAGACTTTACATATTTAATGCAGGATGTTACCCATTTACAAATGGAAAAATAAGTTTAAGGCCTCTAGACAAATATAGCTCTTAATTTCTGTATAATGCCAACTCAGCACTATAAAACTGGTAAGTAGTATACTTGTCCTCAGTCTCTCTCTCTCTATTTGTCTCTCTCTCTGTGTGTCTCTCTCCCAGTCCTCTCTTGCATTTCCTGTCTTCTTGGTCACCATTAGGGTGAACAGCCTCCTCTACCACACACTCTTGTCACCACGAAGCTGTGCCTCACCACAGCCAAAAGCAACAGAGCAAGCTGACCATGGACTGAAACGTGTGAGATTATGGGGCAAAATGAGTTCCCTCCTTTTGAATTTTCCTCTTAGGTATTTTGTCACAGCAACGAAAGGTGACTGACACAAGTTGTTGCTTTTGTCTGATCTCATCTGTCTCTGGTTTTATATCTTTCTTTCTTTCTCTCTCTCTCTCTCTCTCTCTCCTTCCTTCCTTCCTTCCTTCCTTTCCTTCCTTCCTTCCTTCCTTCCTTCCTTCCTTCCTTCCTTCCTTCCTTCCTTCCTTCCTTCCTTCCTTCTCTCTCTCTCTCTCTCTCTCTCTTTCTTTCTTTCTTTCTTTCTTTCTTTCTTTCTTTCTTTCTTTCTTTCTTTCTTTCTTTCTTTCTTTCTTTCTTTCTTTCTTTCTTTCTTTCTGTGGCCTTGGTGACCAAGTTTAGGGCCACACATGTGCTACGCAAGTGCCACTGAGCCAATCCCTAGCCCTATCTTCAGGGTTTTAATTGCTCCAAGTACCAAGGGAAAAGAAAGCTCCATGCTGGTCTCAATTCTAATTTTTCACAGTTTAAATGGAGAATCTGCTTTGGAATCCAAAGTCTGTCATGAAACAGAATATGTTCTTTATGGATTTTCAGAAATGGCGTTGAAGTAATAGCAATGGGAGGGTTAAGGGCAGCCTCATATACAACACGGAGCTGTTACAGTGGGAGGGTGTTTCAGGGAGGTGTTCTCCCCAGCGTCTGGGTGTATTCAAGTCACTCTGTGTGCTGACTGCCAGGAAGGAGGTGGGCATCTTGGTAATTAGATGTAGACATCAACTTGATCTAAGCAGGTACAAGAAAATATTTACCAAGGTTATTGGTTTCTTGACAGTAGCAAAGATAAATTGTTTTGTGAAAAATAGAAAACAGGACTAGATATTAAAAGATGAAAGTCCAATAGATGCCCACAAGCACGGCAAACAATGACATGCCCCATTCCACTTAAGACACATAATTGAGTGAGCATCTAGGTCTTTAAGAAACTGCAGAAAATAGGACATTATCTTCTTCATCTCCTTTAGATTGGAAATGCGGGGACTGTGACAATAGAAGCCCAAATCTAGGAACATATAATGCTAGTGAGACACAGTGCTCATCTCGGGAAACAATGCTCCTAAGTAGACACCTCAGCATGCTGAGTTTCTGAACCAAAGGAGACCAGAAGACCTCAGGAACAAAGGTTCCCTCTGACCATTTCCCATGCCCCCTACCTTGAAGATGGTCATTTTGGAGTGGCTCTGCTCTATCCAGAAGGAAAGATTGCTGCACAGAGGCTTCCAGAACAATCTGAAAGACTGGCCTTGCTTTCCCGACCTAGTCTATCATTATTAAGTCAGACCCATTTTCCTGTCATACTTTTTCAGGGCTTTTCATTGGGTTTAAAAATATTTTATTTATTTATTTATGAGAGAGGAAGAGAGAGGGAGGGAGGGAAGGAATGAGGGAGGGAGAGGGAGAGAAAGAGGGAGAGGGAGAGGGAGAGGGAGAGAGAGAGAGAGAGAGAGAGAGATAGAGAGAGAATGAATCAGCCAGCATACCAGGGCCTCTAGCCACTGCAAACAAACTCCAAACTCATGTGCCACCTTGTGCATCTGGCTTTACCTGGGTACTGGGGAATTGAATCCAGATCCTTAGGTTTTGCAGACAAGTGCCTTAACCACTGAGCAATCTCTCCAGCCTGGCTTTTTATTTTTGATTGATGTCAGAAATAAGAGTTTCCTCTGGTTTTTGGTTTTTATTTCTGAAGGCTTCCATGTCACATAAAACTGCTAAAGTAAATATGCTTTTTTTTTTCTCTCTGGTTAAGAGTGATTGTATTATCAAAGTTTCAGACAAGCTGCTAGGGATGGATGAGGAAAAGGCCCTATACCTTTTCAGCCCACCCTACAATAGCATTTGAATGGAATTTGTATTCTCTCGTTTGATTTGATTGACTATGTCAAATGTGATACACCTTTTTTTTTCTAACAACAGTCTTTGGGAGGGTTGATATGTGTGTGTACTATGTGTTTATGCTTGTGAGTGGGTACATGTGTATATGCATGTGCAAGTGTGTGGAGGCCAGAGGGCAACCTTATGTGCCCTTCCTCAGGAATTATCTCACCCTTCCTTGACACAGGGTCTCTCATTAGCCTGGAGCTCACTCATTGGGCGAGACTAGCTGGCCAGTGAGCCTGCCTTCCCTCAGCACTGAGACTGCAGGCGTGTGCCACCTCACTCAACGCTGATATCGATTCTGAAGATTGATTTCAAGCCCTCAGACTTGCAAAGCAAATCCTTTACTGACAGGACCGTCTCTATAGCCTAACAACTATATCTTGTAATGACAGCACTTATCCTCATCACTGGGACCAAGTGAAAAAATAAGTACTTTTATGTTCTAGGTGAACATAAAAAGTAAGCAGTTGGGCTGGAGAGATGGCTCAGCCATTAAGGTGCTGGCCTGCAAAGCTTCCCCAGGACTCATGTAAAATCCAGATGCACAAAGTGGTGCACTGCATTTAGAGGTCGTTAGCAGTGGCTGGTGCTTGCAAATATATAAATATAAATATATCCGTTTATACATGTCTATGCATGTATACATATTAAAGTAAGCAGTTGTCCAGAAACTTATTTGGCCATGGATGACTCAGGTATTTTTCTTATATGCTCATATACCTAATAATGATCCTCCCAGCCTGAGCTGATAGGACAGAAGTCATCTCCCAGCCAGCCCACTCAACTTCCACCACATAGACTTGGACTATTTCAATGGCTATGATGACCTCACAGAATACTGACATCCATCTGTGTGAATACTCACAGTGTGTGAAATAAAAATCTCAGGGCTAGTTTATTTTGTGGGAGATGGTGCAGAGAACAATGCAATGGCTAGTTACCTCACTGAAGACTTCATGGGTGCTATATGAATTTCTGTCTCTCATTTCCCCTGGGGGCTTTATCACTTTGTTCTGCAGCACTTTCAGGAACAATTTAAATTCTTTTAAAAATTTTTATTTATTTATGAGAGAGAGAGAAGAAAGGAGAGAGAGAGAGAGAGAGAGAGAGAGAGAGAGAGAGAGAGAGAGAGAGAGAGAGAATGGGTGTACCAGGGCCTCTAGTCACTGCAAACAAACTCCAGATGCATGCATTACCTTGTGCATCTGGTTTTACGTGGGTACTGGGGAATTGAACCTGGGTCCTTGGGCTTTGCAGGCAAGCACCTTAACCACTGAGTCATCTCTCCAGCCCACAATTTATATTCTTATTCTTTATGCAATACATGCTTTTGTGCCTAGAGCTTCCTCTAGTGGTGGGTACTTACTCCTTTCTCTTTCCCTAAGAAGTTTGTTTGTGTCTCTTATATCTATCTTTTCTCTTGTCCCAACATAGTTTTAACACCAATATTAGCAAAAGAAAAACCAAAGGGCTACAATCTGGTCCCATGTAAAGAGTAGGAAAGGATGCTCTCAAGGAGGGGGACATCCTTCATGAAAAACTGGACATCATCACCACACAGGCCTTACATAAAACCTGATGATAAAATGGGTCTGGTTCCCTTAGATTTGCTTCAAGGCAATACTGTTTAGGAAAACTAAGAATAAGGACTCAATTTCGTTTACTTATTATGTCTTCCTACTTCTGAGTGGCCTTGCTCCCGAATGCTCAACTTGACGGGAGTTTTGACCCTCTCTTAACTGCATGGGGGTGTTACATTTATGTAGATCCTGGGCTTGTAGAAAAGAGACATTCTGCTCACCTGTGATGTGGAATTGGCTTGGAACAGATCTGTATGCTAACCCCTATGTGAGACTTCCCTGGGCTCTCAAGTGTCCGCGGGAATGGGGAAGAGGAAGCCATCTTGCTCCTGGGGATCCATAGAATCACTAAACTCTGGCATCTTGGGTCCTTTGACAACCAAGGTCTCCAAATGATGCTGGATTCAGGAAAAGACAGCACCAGGAGTGAAGCAGGAGGTGGAAGAGAGACACCCTGAACAGTGGATCCGCATGGAGGCAGGCTGTGCTTGGTCTCTCAAACCAGCCTCAGCTGACCTGCAGGCACCGAAGGTGCTAGCAAACAAGCATGTTCCAGATAGTGATAAGAACTCAGAAGAAATGAAATATACACTTCAAATGATATAGGCCAGGGAGAGAGACTGCAGAGATGGAAGGTCTACCTACATTTGAGTGTCTCAGGCACAGGCCTCAGACCTCTTCTGGGTATCTACTGTCCAGGTGAGCCACACCTGCCTGATGACTTCAATGGGGTTGATGGATGACTTCTGTGTTCATATATCCACCTCTGACTTCTCTCCCAAGCTCCAGCCTTGCAGCGAAAGACCTACCAGGCATGCCTCCTTCAATATCTACTAAGCATCTAAATTAATGTTGCTACACCCAAGTACTTGACTCTCCACAGTCTCTCTGAGTATTTCTTCTTCTGTTTTTCCCATTTTGGAGAACGCTCAAGATTGACCTAATTGTACCTTCTTCTCAACATATGCTGATCATATGACTTCTTAACCAAAGTAAAATATCCTTGAGAGTAAATTGGTTACTTGGCTGTATGATATTGTAATATATACGAAATATACATTTTGCTTTTTATCCCAAGTTCCTGGTTAGAACGTCTACAACTCTTGAAATGTAGTAATGGAAGTGACAATGGTCCAATGAGTCTGGCTAGTCATAAGAAGCAACTTTCAACCCCTGACTTTATGTTGATAGGTGTCTTGGAAGGCCCCTAAGAATGTGATAGTTTCCCCAGAACCTACCTTGTGATTCAAGGCATGGGATGTTTAGACCCATTACCACTCCTGAAGCCAATATTGCCTGTTGATGAATTTTAGCACAGCTTTGTGAGGGAAGTGTTCATGTCTATGTAACACATGTCAAAAAGAAATTCATTCTCTCTCGCAGTGAAATGTGAGTTGATTATCAATAAGTAAAGATGTAATCCATCATGCTGCACAGGTAATAAAACCTCCATGAAGTCTCCAAAGGACAGGATTGAGAGAGTCCCAGGTTTCTGAACATGTGGAAGCTGCCCTTCCCTGAGAGGCTGAGGGAGCTCTATACCTCTGGCCCCATACTGAGTTCTGTGTGCTCTTCCCAACTGGCTGTTCCTGAGCTGTGTCTGCTACAAGCATATAACTAAGCCAAGTGAAGTGCCTGCCTGCATTTTGGAGCGGTTCTAGCAAATAAGCAAACCTCACAAGTACAGCCCAATCCTCCAGAAACACATGTGTGCAGCCTGGACCTGAGCTGCATCTGGAATAGGGCTGTCTTGGTGTACAGTCACCTGTGGGGATTGCCACTTCATTCAGGAAAATCGTGTCACAATGGGGTTAGTGTGTGGGTGTTGGAGGATTGGTTGGTGTGGGGAGCTTTGTTTTAGTAATAGTATTTGAGGAAAAAATAGGGTCTCCTTTCACCTACTGTACTGAGTGGTATAATAAGGAAATGCAATCATTTTGTTTATGTTCTGCATTCAATCTATAGGCATTTAAAAAATATTTGTTATTTATTTGAAAGCAGAGAGAGAGAGAGAGACAGGGAACGATGAGAGGAGATAGAGAGAATGGGCACATCGGGAGTCCTCTAACTGCTGTAAACAAATTCCATACATGATTTTTCTTAATTAAAAACAGTGCTATGTGAAATGTTATTCTCTAAGAAAGCTATGTTAATTCTCTGCTATATATATTATTCTCTGCTATATATATTATATAACATATATATTATATGCTATATAGCATATATAATTATAAAATATTATAATATATAATATTAATTATAATATATAATTAGATATTATAAATTATAAATACTATACATATGTTCTCTGCTATATATATATTATCACATGTATCCCAGCCTGGCTTTGAACTCATAAGTAGCCAAGGCTGACCTTGAACTTCTGATACTCTGGCCTCCACCTCCTGAATGACAGGATTATAGGCACAAGCCACTCTGCCTGGCTTATATGGTTTGGGGCTAGAACCCAAGGTTTCTTACATGCCAGGTAAGCACTCTACCCACTGAGCTTCATCCTCAGTGAACAGTATAGGTTTTAATTTTTCCTTTTGTTTTAGATTTGCAACAGGGCCTCACTGTGTATAAAAGGCTGGCTTCAAAATTGAGACCTTCCTGCTTCACTCTCCTAAATCCTGAGATTATAGGTGTGTGACTCCATACCTACGTCCCTGTTTTATCTATATGCCTTCATTTTCCCATAATTCTAGAGAGAAGGTGGCAAAATAATCCGATTCTGTTTCAGACTGTGTCAAAAGAACTAAAAACTCCTATCTACGCTTAAGAAACATGATTTAATTAACTTTTGACCTATTTATATTTCAGATAGAAATACTATTTTCCAAGATTTTTTTGTCCTTTAAAAGTGACCTTACTAACATCTTTGTAGTAATGTCACACGTTTTCCTGTTTGATCCTCACAGCAGATCTAAGACACTGGCATGTTATCATTTTGACTTTCCACGTGGGAAGAAAACCCAGGCCTGGGCACAGGAAGCAGTTCATGCAAGACCACACCACTACATATCACCAAAGATTTGACCCACACCCGTTTGACTCCCAAGCGCCTTTAGCCCCTGCCACACTCTAGGAATAGGTCTCAGTAGCCAAGCATCTTCCTCGCTTTTAGCAGTAATTCTCATTTGCCACACACCATCTAGAAGTCCTTGCAGCAAACACCTAGGAAATGTTTCTCCATGGGAAACTGCATTAAAGTGATCTTCTCCAGGTAGAGTGTGGCATGAAAAGTCATGACCATGCATGATGAAAAGGACTGTACTTTAATTCTGAACCACATGAGGCCATCTGGCCAAGTTAAGATCAATCTCTCCTCAAATACCTATACCTGAATGGTTGAATACTTCCCCGTGTGTCCATTAACGCCTTGACAGGTCTATTTCAGACTGTGATCCTGCACAGAACCCAAGGATCTATCTTTCTGAAGGTCAATAATGCCCTAATGAAAATAAATGCTTCAACTGAACCTGCTGCTTTCATAGCTTAGCCAGCACAGCTGTAACTTTCTGTTGAATAGAGCATAGCATTGGCCATCAAAAGAGAAATGTATTTTTTCCCTAAGGGCAATTGCATGTTCTTATTCCAGCCAACAAAGGCTAAAATACAGTGGCCATTTGGACCTGAAATAGGTCTAACTTTTAATATGACCCCAGTTCACTGTGACCTTGATAATAGCACCATGTAATTCAAGGAAAGTTATTAAAATGGAAGTAGAAACCTAACCCCCAGAACGCTTCCATACCATCGCTTGTCAGTTTGCTTTTCACATCCCTTCTAGAACATGCCTGTGCCTAGACCAACACACAAGCTGTAACTATCCACAGAAATGTTTGAAATGGCTACTTAACTAACTGAAGGTTTAAATTTCATTCTTGCCCCAAGGGCCACATGGCTGCTTAGATTAAACACAGACACAAAAATACGTATTTCTATTTATTATTGCCTGATTAGCTGGTGATAATCTTTTCAACAACTGACATACATGTATTTACATGGAGCCCCATAGGAGCCAACTGAATGTATTAATTCTAACCCATATTCACTGTGCTGAGTTGGACTGATATTGGATCCATTATCATTCCAGAACACATAATGAAAACTGTAGGATTGAACTGGTCTGAAGTCATCCAGAAATTCACATGACAGTACGAATGTATACCATGCATTGGGAACTGATCCGCTGATTACCATCTTGCTTAGTATCTTTAAAGATCTCTCTATATTTTTTATTGCCATTCAGTACAGAAAACTGACAAATTGAACAGCTTTCTTGCTTTTGGTTAAATGGTAGAAACCAGCCAGTATGTCACCACAAATATTCATGGTTTTTCATGGGACTTGCTCTAGCCCAGGGTGACGTGAAATTCACTATGTAGTCTCAGGTAGCCTTGAACTCACAGTGATCCTCCTATCTCTGCCTCCTGAGTGCTGGGATTAAAGGAGTGGGCCACCACGCCCGGCTCAATATCATGCTTTTGAAGATTACTTAATGATGAGTGAAATTCTGAGCATTTTATTAAAATGTAGGGCACAGCACTTACATGTATGTGCTTGTACGTTTTTGGGTACATAGACACACATAGGATGACATTTACTGAAATAATATGGAGCTAAAATGATTGAAAAGTTATATATTTGCTTCAGTGGCTATGATAGATGATTTGTCTCTGTTGCTTTGGTATAATTGTCAAAATCTATTGTAATGAATAAGTATAATTTTGAAAATCAGAAAATAAGCAATAAATTTGTTTAAAAATACTATTGCTGGTCTGGAGAGATGGCTTAGCGGTTAAGGCATTTGCCTGCAAAGCAGAAGGACCTTGTCCTCAGTACCCATGTAAAGCCAGATGCACAAGGTGGCGCATGTGTCTGGAGTTGGTTCCCAGCAAGTACTTCTGCAGTGATGGCGTGGCTCCATGGACTTTATTACACAAAGTTTAAGTTTAAATAACCATATATGGTTAATAACTACCATGTTGGTCACCACAATTTTGGACTTCCGAAAATGGAGAAATGTTTGCCAATTCTCCCCAAAAGGCCACAACTACCATTACTCAAACAAAATAAAAATGTAAAGAATAGAAACTTTCTTACTAAGGTAAGAAAGTAAATCGTATACCATAAGATAAGAAAACATATGGTCCAGGACAGTTCAGAAGAATATTAGGTACTAGAATTCAGGATGGTTCTGTACCGATTAATCCATTAATTAATCCATTCTCTTCAATACATCAAAAGATCAGAAGACTCCAGCACTGAACAAGGTGTGTCTTTAAAAGTAAATATTCATTCTTGATTACAAAAGTTTTAATAAGGTAGGGATAAGCTGACATTTATGTTAATTATATATTTTGTAATATGGAGAAATCATAAGATGAAAAATGACTTTTTGTTTTGTTTTTCAGTATTTTGATCTATTTGCAAGGAAGGAGAGAGAGGGGGGGAGGGAGGGAGGGAGGGAGGGAGAGAGGGAGAGAGGGAGAAAGACAGAGAGATTGGGTGTGTCAGGGCCTCCAGCCACTGCAAAGGAACTCCAGACACATGCACCATTTTGTGTATCTGGCTTTATGTGGGTACTGGGGAATCAAACTAGGGTCATTGAGTTTTGCAGGCAAACAGCTTAACCACTGAGATACCCCTCCAGCCTTCGAAAAAGGATTTTTAAAAAGTCCATTAACTTGAGGTACTCCATATACTCCATATATCAAATACTAGATAAAGAGAGATTTTGTTTTTCTTTAGACTACTTAGAGGGTTATTAGAGAAACCAATAAATTAAACAGAAAAAAAACTTAGCATGTTTAAAACTAGAAATAAATAAATTAGCACATAATGACTAAATACTTGGGAATAAACATAAGAAGAACATGCATGATTGATGATATTTGGAACAGAAAAAGCCAAGGAAAAGGAAAAATATACATTGTACTTGGAGAGGTGATTTAAAAATCAAAAAGCTATACATTTTCCCCAATACTATAAATTTGATAACTGATATTCTACTACAGCAATAAAGAATGTTAATAAGAACTGATCTAAGACATACTAAGTCTAGAGAGCTTAAAAAGAAAATACGATGCTGGACCACGAATGGATTCCCTGCCTCCATCTCTCTTCTCAGCACAGGTACGCGGGGCCATAGACACCCACACTGTCCGGCTTTATGTGGATTCTGGGATCTGAACTCAGGCACTCAGACATATGTATCAAGTGCTTTAACAACTGAGCTGTCTCCCAGCTCTGCTTCCTTCTCTGTCCTGACAAAAGTTCTCTAAGATTTAACTATGAAAGTGAAATAAAATATGGTGGACTAAAACAAGAATGTATGCTTTTCTAGAATCTTGGCCTGGATGAGCCCTTACCTTATTATATGGAATACCAGAATTTACAGAAACAAAACACGACAAGCTGTGGAAAAATGAAATCCTCTACCACAAAAATGATTAGCTTCTATGACTATTAAACATCTAATATATATTAACAAGATCATAACTGACAAGTCAACTGAAAAGTGACCAAAATAGCATAAGCAGATACTTTACTGATAAAATTCGCATTTTAGCTTGTCCATGAAAAGATGTCTAATATCACTTCCAATTTAAGATTGATGATACAATGGCTTGGAATGTAGTTCAGTGGCTGAGTGGTTGCCAAGTATGAGCAAGACCTTGGGTTCAATCCACAGGAACACAAAAACAAGCAAAAAAAAAAAAAAAAAACCAAAAAAGTCACACCATTTACCACATTACAAGAGAAGCTGTAACTCTTTTTGGTAAGGATATGGGAAGCTAATTTATGTACTGTTGGTTGAAGTAGAAATTGTTTCAACATTTTTGGCAGAAAGCTTTGAGACACAGTTTAAAATATAATCACCATTGCCTAGCAATTGACCTTCTAGTATTTACCTTAAGGATATATTCATAAATGTGCTAAAACGTGATTAATTAAATGTGACTTATGCAGACAATGCAGGGATCTGCAGTCACTACAAACCAGAAGGTGATGTGTTTGTATGTTGCCCACAGCTAATTTCCAAGATAATCTCTCTAAGGTGAAGTGAGAGAGGAGGGTACAGAGATACACATACCCTCATTTGCTTAAATATATGTTTATGTGCATAAGCACATGCATTTATGTGTGTAAAATATCGTCCCAGGAAAAGACGATATTCCATGCGATGGACGCAGGTAGCTTAATGACTCAGAAAGAAGCAACTACTTTTATAACTTTTGATTCTTTTACAACGTATGTATGCATGTGTGCATACATATGTGTGTACGTATGTGCGTAGTGTGTTCCTATGTGTGAGTACTAGCATGCATGTGCCCCAGACGTGAGTCGAGATCAGAGGAGAACCTCAGGTGTTGCCCATCTTGTTCGAGGCATGCTCTTCCATTTTTCTTGCTCATAGCTGTGTTCACTGGGAGATTCTCCTGTCTCCATCTCCCTCTCCATCCTCCTTAAGGACAGGAGTGCTACAGTGCCTGGCTTTGTAAAGTGGGTTCTGAGCGCCCAAACTCAGGTGCTCACACTTACCTACTGAGCCACCTCCCCAGATCGACTTCTGTCTTTTATTCCATATGCATGTTTAGAGTAGTTTTACTTTTTTGTTAATATCTCATTTCTTCTTATGTTCCCAAGGAAGAAATCCTGGCTCTTTTAATGTCCAATTAGCATAATACGGAGTCAGGTCCCCCTGCTTCCTTCATTGCCTAATTAAATCGTTTAAAAAAATGAGCAGGGGTAATGTGGGACAAGTCATTGCCTTTTTATACAAAAATAGTAGCAAAACACTGAAATAAATACACTAAGACGTGTCTGAAAACCCCTATAGGAAAAGTGAACAGTGTTACACTGAGTTGAAGTATACCAGGTAATTCTGATCTTGGTATTTTGTGAGTTTCAAAGTTTAAAACATCATGCCTGTTGTATAATGATTTTCTTAGCGCTGGGCTACTCACCTGGTTCCTGTCCCTGGCGTTTGCATACCGGAACCTCTGGATATAGTAGAAGACCAGCCAGGCAAGGGAAATGATCATGAGGACGATGAAAGAGATGGAGACGAACACGACCGATGTGCGGCTCACGTACTTCTGCAAGTTCCGGGTTCCGATGGTGATGTACATGGTCACGGTGATGTTCCTATCCAGCAGGCTCACGATCTCCTTCCCTTTGGGCTCAGGGATCATTATGGCTACGATGTCTTCCACACCTGTGGCATGGGTAAAGGAAACCATAGTGAAATGTCTGGGGGAGGCATCTTGCAAATGATGATATGATGTCTAAGAATCCTACCCTGGGCTGTCAACACGTATTGGCCAGAGCTGGAGTTCTGTCTGGTTTTTCTTTAGCTACTAGAGATGCTGTAGTTTTGCATATCCACAAAACACCTGAGTTGAATTTATGATTTTGGTACCAGTGAGGTCATGATCAGGTGCCAACCTTAGCTCTGGTAAAGGTGGAACCTTCCCAAAGGATCCCTGGCACAGTTATACATTGCCTTCCACAGATACCTGGGCAAAGGTAGTGGACATTGCACCCAATGACAACATGCCAAGCTGATGTACCTGTCTAAGAGCTCTCCCCCCCTCAAAGACTCCATGAACATGATCTCTGAATACTATGATCAAGGTGAGAACCCAAGCAACCCAAACAGGAGCTTTTAAAAAGCTCCAAAGTAACTGACCAACATAGTTCTGGGCTCCAAGCTGTTTTCTGCTTATTTTACCAAAGTCAGTGGAAGTAGCCATGTGACCACGTGCCAAGCAAATGGAAGATGGAGGTGCATAATTGCAACATGATTTTACCTCCCTCTTACATCCGTTCCCACCTGTTTGAAGCAAGAGGCACTTTTCCTGGCCCTGAGTTATGTGTGTCATTGATCCTGTGCTTCATGACACCGCGCGAGGGGCAACCTCTTAGAAATTCTATGCGCCTTCTACACAGGGTCTTTTAATGAGGACCTAACACAGACTGTCAGTGAGGAGACAGAAAGAAAGGAATCACCCCAAGTCAAGTGCATGGGGAATGCTGTAAGCTGATGAAGGCACACAGCCCCAAGCCCGTGTGGAACTATCCTATTACCTGAGGTCTGCAGATTCAAAGGAGCTGATTTGTGATTAGGATGCCAGAGATTCAGGACAAAGTGGGAACCTGCAGCGGCTGCTTAAAGCTGGCTTCTTTCATTTATGGGAGTCGGGCAGCTGGATGGATTCAGCTTAGATGGGTTGAGGGTGCTACAAGTCTTTTCTTTTTTTATCTTTTTTTTTCTATTGTCCATAATGAGTTACATTATTCAGTGGGCAAACAATGAGTTGTTATCCCCAATTCCCCAATGTCCCCCTCCCCATCCCCAATCAGCTGGATATCCTCCTCCGTGGGCCGTCTGGATCAGACCTTGTGGCAGGGGACCCTGGATAGCCTAGGAGTCAGCCCGGTCCTCCTGGCCCAAGTGTGTTGTTACTGAGGGGTGCCAAGTCTTTTCTAAGCTTCTTAGAGTTTTCCTTTGACCTTGATCTCTATTCTGATCCTCTTGATAGTGTTGTATTCAAGGTGATTGAGCACTTTGAAAGCTAAAAGTATGCAGAAACCATTTATTTGTCACTTTAAATTTTTTTTATTTTGTGTGGTATTTGTGCATGGGTGTGTATGCATGTGCCTTTGTGTGTGGGTGCATAGGCACTTATGTTCTGTAGAGGCCAGAGGTTGGTGTTATTCTCTTCCTCAATCATTATCTACTAAATCATTCTCACTAAAATCATTGCTCACCAATTTGGCTAGACTAGCTAGTCAGAAAGCCCCAGGGATTCTCCTGTCTCTGCCTTCCCAGTAACGGTATTCGAGACATGAGCCAACATGTCTGGCTTGTACATGGGTGCTAGGGATCCGAACTCAGGTCCTCATGTTTGTACAGTAAACACTTTACCCATGAGCCATCTTCCTGGCCTCCTCAAATATTTCCATATCATAAAAAAATCCATACTAAAGTGAGTGTGTGTGTGTGTATAAACTAGACATCAATTCTATAGTTTAAACATGTGTATTCATGTTGTGTTGGTCCGGCTGTAAAATCATCAAACTTTCTCTGTTGTTTTGGAGAGCTGCTGAAACAGAGCAGGAATTCCAACTCTACTGAATTCACCCATAATCCCTCTCTATGCTGTGCTTATTTTGGCTAATGGCTGCATGTGGTCTGGGGTTTGTGAGGGATTAAGGCCGCTCCCAGGTTTTGACTTCACAGTAACATGATCTTCTTTGCATACTGGTCTAATCTGGCCCTAGGAGGCTCAGCTGATGCTGTGGCTATTTTGGAGACAGTTAAGTCATGGTAGGATCACCACGTTTCATTTTTTTTATTTGTATACTTTAGACATGCTTGTTCAAAGCTCTAGAATTAGATTTAGGTGAGGATAGGATTTGGGGGTTAATGCTCAGATA
Organism: Zapus hudsonius; assembly: GCA_004024765.1. Taxonomy (NCBI): domain Eukaryota; kingdom Metazoa; phylum Chordata; class Mammalia; order Rodentia; family Dipodidae; genus Zapus; species Zapus hudsonius. Next base: position 48,295 of record PVHP010002417.1, read on the forward strand.
TGCATACAATTATATTTTAGTAGTCAACTTTGTGTTTTCCTTAATTGCTTCCAGTTCTAACACTCTGCTTAAAAGTTTCATCTCTACCCAAGATCACAAAAAATATTTGTCTAAAATAGTTTATGCAACTTAGATATTTTACATTTAAACCTAGAGCCACCCAAATGTGACGTGTTAGTAACACAATGTTTACTGAATTCTATTACTGGTTAGGCAGGAAGGACAGAGATTAGAATGTGATTTGTTTTTCTCCTAAATTCTCAGCTTTATTTTTCACCTTGTATTTTCTGTAACGTTGACCTATTTGTGTGTGTGTGTGTGTGTGTGTGTGTGTGTGTGTGTGTGTGTGTGTGTTTTGAACGTGTTCTAGATTTTTAGTCTTACAGCTTTTAACCTGTTTCCTACTGGGTATTCTAAATGGCCCCTTTGCTGTTCACACAGCCCCCAGCCTACAGCTCTCCCTTTATGAACTGACATTTGAGAGAGCACAGAATCGAAAGGTTAAGATTTGGGATCTGAAATTGGCCAGTGTGGTGATTGTGTGTGCATGCCTGTGTGTATGCATGTTAACCTGTGTGCATGGGTGCACACGAGAACAGATACTTGTGCGTGTGGCTGTGGATGCCAGAGGTCTCCATCAGGTCTTTCTCAATCACTCTCACCTTATTTTTTGAGACATGGCTTCTCATTGAAGCTGCAGCTCAGACTAGACTGGCCAGCTCCAGGGACTGTTCTGTATCTACAGACATGCTCTGGGTATGTGGGCAGTGGGATCCGAACTCAGGTCCTCACGCTTGTGCAGTAGACACTTTACCTGCTGAGCCACAGCCCCAGTCCCAGGACAGCATGGTTTAACCCCAGTTAAGCACTTTAAAAATAGCTTACTAAGTGTTGGATTTCCACAAATCCACATTACTTATTATCTGCTTTCAGGGATGTAAGAAAAAATGTTCTCTGTCTGCAGGGTAAAGTATAATTAACTATTTTAAAACATTTATTTTAAACTTAAGTGCCTAGTGACACTGCCTGTCTCTCCCACTTTTGTGCCTTCCTGACATACAACATGCACCGGAAAAGAGAAAATCCACCTGGCGGTGATGTCAGTCTATTCCCCTGGGATGCACTTTATTCATCTTTAATATTCATAACTCTAGGGCTGAGGATGGGGAAAAGATTGGATTCCAGAGGAATTTTGCTTCTTTGTGCTTTAGACTGAGTACAATTCATGGTAAAAGTTATCCTGGAGATATAAATTTATTCCAATAAAAATAGTCATTATGAATTAATTGCCCAGGGTATCCAAAATCCATACAGAATAAGATGGATTTGAGTGAATTTTCATTCTGGTCAATGCACAAAATCCAGGGTAGAAAGCTACTCCAGGACCTGCTGTGTTCCAAGGAGACACATGCACTGCGGTGAGAAATGGGACTGTGCCCTGATCTCTCCTTCACCCCAGCATAGCTGCCTCTGTGCGTGAGGGACCAGGGGTGGGGGGCGTGCAATGGAGGTTGCTGAGACCATAGGAGGTGCTTTCTCAGGGTTCAAGGCTGCCCAGTGTGTCTATATACTATGTACCTAGGACACGCTAGAGACTTCCAGGTTCTGGAAAGGAAGTTAACGGACAGTGTTTTACATGACTAAACTCCACAAAGGCCATGCTATTTGTTTAATTCTATGTTTGTTGGGACACGGAGTCATCCTATTATCAAACAAGTGATCCTCTGCAAAGTTACATCAGTCTGCCATCTATTTTCCTCCAAGGCACTTCGTGCTTAGGGGAGATGAGTGATTGCTGTTATATAATCACTGTGACTGTGTGAGGGGAGAATGTGTGACCAGGAGACACAGCTCGGCTGCCAGAGGCAGGAGAATCTTGCATTCTTAATGTGTCCTCTCTTGGTGACAACGCTAGGCAACTGTGAGCTCATTTAGTATATATGCAAGCAAATAAGGAGTCAGAAATTCACAAAGCTAAGAGTGTTTATTAACTAGGAAAGGCCTCTCCTCGTGTATCCAGGTTGCTTAAAGGTAACATTGGTAAAACATTGTACAGAACCAATCAGAAGCCCTTCTCTATGCACCTTGGGGTGCATGTGGACTGGTGTGTGTATCCATCCCTGAGTTCGTGATCAAAACTTCTTCAGACCCTGCAACATCCTCTCCCCACTCACTGTGAGCTCTCTAGGATGTAGGCAATTACAAGAAAAACTTGTATTGTTTCCTTGTAGGAAATTCCTACTTACTTAGATGTTTTAAAAATAGCTTCTGATTACCACCTAGTCTCAAGTGGCTAGTGCGGATGAAATGATTTTAAAACTGCAAAGTGCTTGTAAAATTTAAAATGCTATTACTACTTGTAGCATCGATAAATTTTTAATAAAGGTGCAAAAATCTAAATAAAACACTCCTCAATAGACTAAGACAGCACATTCTGACATTTTTCAAGCCCCAGTGGGATTTATTCTGAGGATGATTGAATGTTAGAAAACATGTTGATTTTTTTTTTGCAGCTAGAAGTGACCATATGATTAAATTTGGCTACTGGGGAGTGAGTGGACATGTCATTTTCTACTTGAGGGTCTTAGAAAGGAAGAGTGCAAGCTATCATTATTGAAGATATTACACAACTTCATGTGAAAACAAAAGCCAAGATAATTCTGCTATTGAAATTAGAATAAGGCATGATTCAGGATCAACACACAAAAATGAAGTTTCCCTATACACCTTCATGCAAAAGAGCTAATTAAAACAAACACTCAAAAAAAAAAAAAAACCAGCCTATGGGCTATAGTAGTAAATATCATAAAATAACCAAGACAAAACACAATAACTGTTAGCCCTAAGTAAGAAAACTATTCAATGGAGTTTCTCTGAAAGACAAGAAAATCTGAAGGAACAGATATTATTTTATACCTAATGGTTATTGATTTAGGATTATCTATTTTGTTTTCAAATATAATTTTTAGTAATTTATTTGTTATTTTGGGGGCTGGAGAGATGGATTAGTGGGTAAGAGCATTTGCACATAAGCACAAGGGCTTGAGGCAGCTGAGACCCCAGCATCCATATAAAAGAGCTGGGCATGGCCATTTAGATCTGTGACCCTTGTCCTACACAGGGCAGAGACCAGAGAATTGCTAGGGGTCACTGACTGATCTAAGACAGAAAGTCAAGGTTAAGAAGAGACTCACCTCAAGGAAATAAGTGGGTGAGTGTGAGGAAGACACCTGACCTTCTCTGGCCTCCACACAGGTGCACTAGGTGTACATACATCTGAACACATATGTGCACACGCCACACACACACATACACATACATACTCACACACACAAAGTAAATAAAATAATTGAAAATAATTGTTATTTTGTTTCTATTGCAGTATGGTTAAAAACATAATCTCTTGCAATCAATCCTTAGAATTAATCATAATTTTGGGATAAAGGTTTCGTTTGACTCCTAAAACACTGCTTGTTCCCTAATGGGTGTACATATCTCACTGAAGAAGCTTATTAAATGTACTTAGATATTCTGTATCACTTCTTAATTCTACTGCTTTCCCAATAGGTCTGATCAATGTCTAATGGCACTGTTGACCAGGGTTTCTTTCTGAAACCCTGCTGGCTGCTGTGTGATGAACTGGGGATTTATACAGGCATGTGAAATCTTCAGTTTTACCAGCTCACAGGGCTGCTGCTACTGAGCAGTTCTGTGTCATCAAAATTCTCCTTCCTAAGTGACCCATTTATCCTCTGCAACCCTCTGGAGCTGTATTATAGGATATTGCTGATATCTGTAAATGTCACCATGTTATCCGGGAGCACTCATTGGTTATTTTGATAGAAGGTGAACATTCTGTAATGCTGACACACTGGACATCACACTTTTCTTTGAATGTTTCTTCCATTGTTTCATCTCTGCTGTAATTCTTATTCTTCTGTTTTCTCTCATTCTCCATCTCTACGTATCTTATTTTGCTCTTCACTCACTAGAAGCTTTATTTGAAAATAATTATAGAAGGGCAAGAAGTGACAGAAATCATTCATAGAGTCCTATGTTCCCATTGCCCAGGGTCTTCCAATGCCAGTGCCTTACATATTCATAGTGTATTATAAAAACAGGAAGTTGAACGGCACCATTAATTACAAAACTTAATTGGATTCCATGAGATTTTACGAGTACAGATTTTAAAATATCTGACAATTCTATGCTATTTAATCACATGTACAGGGTCATATAAGCACTAACACAATTACAGTACCAAAATATCCTGTAACCACAGAGGAATACCCCTCCTCTTCCCTTTCCCTCCCCTAACTCCTCAGGACGATCATATATAATCCATCTTTATAACTTTATCATTTCTGAACTGTTATGCAAATTGAATCATCATATATTACTGTTTAAGATTGGTTTGTTTATTTCACTTAGCAATGCTCTTACAATCCATTCAAACATGCATTAGTAATTTATTCCTTTTGATTCTCAAGTAGTATTTCACCATGTGGAATGTGACATACCACAGTCTGTTTAACTCTTCATCAGCTCATGAATTTAAGGTTGCTGCCAGTTTGGGGCTCTGATGAATAAAGCTGCTATCTGCATTGGTGGATGAGTTTGATATGAGGATAAATTTTCATGGAACTAGGCTATATGCTAAGAAGTGCAATTGCAGGATATATGGCAGGCAAGTGTTTGAGTTGTTATAAAATTGCAAAACTGCTCTGTAGAGTGGCTGTAACATTTTACATTTACATAAGCAATGTTTGAATGACCAAATTTTTCAGTCTTCCTCACATTTGGTGTTATCACTGTTTTTAGAAATTGTAGCCATTCATATAGGTGTGCAGTGGTACTTTCTTGGGTTTTCCCTTTAACAATTCCTGTTAATGTGTGAAAGAGTTTCTGTGTTAACTTTCTGTCACTGTCCTCTGCTCGTTGTCACCCTCTACTTCCAAGCACCCCCTGATGTCACTTCTCTACTTCCCTAACTAAGCTCTTCTGCACACTTCATCCTTAAAAACGTCTTTTCAAAATACCCTCCACTCCCCTGCTCACCTATTTCTCCATGGAACTTGGCCTTCACAATCCAGCTTTTCTATGCCTCTACCTCGCCATGTGAATATTGTTGCCTAAGGGGTCATCTGCATTCACTTGAACTTTATGATCCTAACCCTAATGAGATTGTCCTCTCCCACCCTGGACCCCCCTCTTCTTGTTCAAAGGATGACCTCATCTCTTTCTATCTCTCTGGGAATCTCCCACACTCCTTTCTGCCCGCATTCTCCATGAATGAGCTTAAGCAGAGCAGTCCTGGAGAAAAAGTACCCATCAGCAGGAAGTTCTCCATCCTGTTATGAAATGAGGTAATTCATAGTGAACCACTTGGCATTGGACCTGCCATATAAACCCCATAGAAGAGATGTTAACTTTTATTAGGATCCTTACTGTTGCTTTACCATTGCCAAACATGTAAGTCAGCCTGCCTTCCACCACCTCCTCATATCACAGTGCGGTACACGTCCCTTGTGCTGAGGTAGCCTAATCCAATCAGTATGATTCGCCTCGCCGGCCACAGGTACTGTCTTTGGGACTCACAGGACATGCAAATATTTTATTTGAGTTATGAGGAAAGCAGAACTTGATTCCCATAGCTTATCCACCGAGTAGCCCCACTGTCGTTAACAAGGGCACTTGTGAGGTTAGGATGTGAAATCATCTTAGTCAGACCAGAACTGCACTGTCAGAGGAGGGTCATAAACCAGGGCAAAACCCACTGATGTCCCAAGTGGAGCCTTGATCAAGCCATGTCTGAAGTTAGACTAACTCTGCAATCTGCAGACTGGCTTGCTTATTCTACCATCCACTCCAATTTACCGTAAGCAGCTAGTGACAAAACTCCAAGTTCTGAAAATATAGTTTTTTAAAAAATTCTAAACTATGCTCTCTGAATCTTTTTAGACACCATTTAGTTTGGACAATACGTAGTTTTGGCTATAAAAAGTTAAATTCAAAGTAGGACTAATTGAGGAGTTTGAAATTGACCATACAGAAGCCAGAATGATAACTTGTAATAATGCAAACTAAGTGACATGATTTCTCAGGAAACCCTCGAAGCCCAACACAGAAAGAAAGGTCTGTCTGACTTGTTGGTAGAACTGGCCCATCTGTGTTGCCCAATGTTCTGTTGCAAACTCGAAATACTCAATTCCAGCCTGTCACCAAAGTGCATTTTAATCCACTCAGTGGGAATTTGTCACAACAGCTAATAAGAACTTTTATGAGGTCAGAAAATCTTTAAAAGGGATGCTGACAATGGCCAACTTTATTTCCCCTTGGAATGGCTTTCAAAACTTAATTAACTCACAGATGCCAACTCCTGAGCCACGCATGATATGACACATGATTCATGCTGTTTCAAAAATTCATACATAGCCTATTGTCAAGTCTGTAGAGATTTCTATGAATTGATGTGAACTGTCAAGGCTGATAAATATAAAATAAGGCATTTATAGCCCCATCTGTAACATTTTCTTGGGACATATTCAATAAATCAGACTTTGAAAAAACCCCTTACTTTCTAAGTTTTCTGACAATTTCAAACAATTAAACATGATATGATAGGTTCCAGGCGAAAATAAAACAAATCTCAGAATACTAAATTGGTTTTATAATAATTAAGTTTCAATTAGAGTCAATTTTATTACAGCAAATAACCATGTTTAAAGACCCGCTGCTTGTGTATAAAATATTTTACATTTAAATTTTGGTTTGGACAAAGTCCAATAACTGTAAATCCTTTTAAAGACCATATTAGTGGAATTAATGGAATGGATAGGAGGCTCTGGGAGACTAAATTTCCCTAGCTATTTTTTCTCTTTCTAATAATCTCTTAAATAATTATTAAATAGAAACATTTACCATAATGTCTAGCTGGGTACCCTGGGAGGCTTATTAAACCTTGAACAACTTTGAAGCTAGAGGGCCATTACCTCCGCAATTCTAATGGCCAATGTAATGATGGTGCTGAGAAAGAGGCAGAGGCTCAAATATGCATACTCAGGAAATACTCTTATTGTCATTAACATTACCTGTTAACACAAATGCTTAAAACATGCCAGATTGCATAAAATCTACATTTGGACCAAAAGAGGTGAGAAGGAGCATATTAAACTTATTCCCACTAGTGTCTAGAAACAAGTATGAACTTTGGGACAACTTAGAGCTCCTGGATCTTGCAAGGATCCTAGACATACTTGCAGACATTGAAGTCAAACTAGGCAAGACATCATGCTGTTCTCTGGACAAGCATCTCTCAGAGGTCCTCTAGTGAAGGCTTAATTTCTGGCTGAGGGCATTGTTAGGAAGAGGAAGAAACTTCATGAGGTGAAGTGTTGTTTGGAAGACTTTGGGTCACATGGGAACATAACCTTGAAGGTGATATTGGGACACCAGGCTCGTCACTTTCTCTCTGTTTCCTCTCTTCCTGAGATGAGTAGTTTGACCATGACATGTGGCCTAGCTACAGGTCCAAATCCAATGAATCCACCTGGCTATGGACTGGAATTTCCAAAACTGTGAGCCAAAACAAACCTTTTTTTCTGTATAAGCTGATTATCTTAGGTATTTTATTATAGCAACAGAATGCTACCACAAGCCATTTCTGAAACATTAAGCAGTTAGCATTCCATTCACACTGGTCAATGAAAGGCAGTTCTAAATCAGATTAAAAAGAAAATCTTTCAGGGTTAAAGGTGAACATGATTGGGTTAGTGATCAATGATTCAATACATACTACTCTTTGAAGGTAGTGAAAATAAAAGTTGCACAAATTTTAGTCTGAAATGGTCACATAATGAAAGAAAACATAGATTTATGTTTTGTTTTATGTAGCGCTACTGGAAAAATGATAATCAGATTACTTTTAACAAAACATGGTAAGAACCTAGAGTTACAATTAAAACAAACACACTACTAGCAATCTAATGATTATTTGAATATTCATTGTATACTTTACCATAGCACTGCATCATAACAGGAAAAGATACAGGAACTATTTCATAACTTTTGCTTATCTGTTTGGAAGAAATGATCTGGAATCCCCAAATTACTGTATAATTATTAACTGGTTTATTTCTTGATTTATTTTATTCTTCTGGTATTCCATAATTTGTCTTTGAAAAGTAGAAGGAAGAATTCTCTTCATTGAAAATTCACACTGGAAAATCCCTTTTAGCAAAGCCAACATTTACCACATTAGTTTCCAGAAACTGGGAAGCCCCATGGAGTTTTCCCTGTTGTAAGACGTCATAGTCTATGAATTCATCAAAAAACTGTTAAGGCCAGTTAATAGACTAACAACTGAATGAGGAAACACAGTAAAAACTTGGTGAATAGTACATGGATTTCCCAAATTCTGAATGATAAACACTGCACACACTTTGGTCTTACAAGTAAAGTGTAGGCAGTAGAATGAAAGGGATTTTAGACTCATATGTATAGGATTACTCTATGTGGTGGTTTGAATGTACATGTCTGTGCCCCATAGCCTGAAGTATTTCTGATTAAGATTCAGCTTCCTACTTAAGTCTCCAGCAGGTGGAGCCCTGCTGGCAGAGGTGTGTACTGTGGGGGGAGGGGGGAATCTGAGTCCAGCCCTACTACAAGTATAGAGAACCAGCTTGAGCTCTCGGTGTTGGTTCTGTCTCTCTGCTCCTGGTATATGAAGTGAACCAGCTTCTTCTGCCATGATGATGTTTCTCCTGCAATCTGTCCAGTGTTTGTTCCAGCAATGTGAAGGTAACTGCAACCATCCATAAATCTCCCTTATCTCTTTATCTTTATTTTCTCCACTGTAGTTTTCTGGGAAGAGAGAACTGGGTACATTCTATCAGAATGTCAGGTCTTACACGAGGAGAGAGTTGGACAACTAAGCATGCGTTTCAAAACAGATCTAGAGAGATCTGAATACCTCCTTGCCCATTTCTTAACGCATTGTACAAGGTAAGTCAAAGAGGGTCTACTAAACCACCTTCTTATATACCCACTGGACACAATGTTCTGAAGGTCAGCTGCTTGCATCTGATATTTTTTCCCAGATACTTTTCTTGACATCTAGATGACGTTCTGTGGACTGGCCACTGCATTGCTACCACATGGGGAGGTGAGTACATAAAATCCTCAATTCACTTTTGGAGAGGGTACAACTCTGAGACAATTTTATACATCATATCCTAGAGTTTCCAAATCAGGTCAAGCTGTATTCCTCACAGGAAGCTCCCTCATAACATACTCTTTATTGGCTCCTTCCCTGTCACATTTCTCTTTCAACCAGGCGTTTCCTGGAAATTCCTCCAAAATCCATAGTTTGGCTCTAAATCCTCATCTTGGTCCTGCTTCTGGGGAAACTGAAATTGTGCCAAAAAATATTTCTCTTTCTTTCTTTTTCTTCATAGCTTTCTGATGTCCTAGATACTAGCTTTAATGGTTTAGGCCTCAGCAACAGTACTCTACTTCCTAAATATCACCCTTTAACTTATTTATAAATGAGAAACTTCAAATGCAATACAATGTACTCACTTTACATTGTATATACTCATGTGAACATCTAAAGAGAGAGTTTTTTGAGTGTGTGTGGATTTTTGACCAGGCAACAGTTACTGAAATTATTTGACTTCTCAAATATTCAATAGAGCATGCTCTTTAAGACAGTAGTCGTTAGGTAATTATAGTTACTGAGTACTGGAACACAGGTAGGAAGGCTAAAAAATGGAATCTTTATTTTTTGTTTCAGATAATTAACAGCTAAATTATAATCATAAGTAGCTTCTGTTGTTGGGAAATGTTTAAAGCATGTTTGAAATAACTTGCCTACGAGAACCATATTTTTAAAAACCATAAATTTTATGAAATCTAAATATATCTCATTTATTTGTAAGAAAAATTAGCATCTAAATTGTGGAATGACAAAGTGTAAAAGACATACTTGAATTTGAAGACCTAGTATTAAAAAAACCTCAGTTAATATTGAAATCTTTATAATGAGTTTATATTCTTTTTAAAATATATGCACATGTGGCTTGAGTGTATGCAGGTGTGTGCACATGTGCGTACATGTATGCAGATGCCAAAGACAGCCTCAGGTGTCATCCTCAAGAACACTGTCTGCCTTTTTTGAGGCAAGGTCTGAAGCTCACCCACTAAGCTAGAATGGCTGGTCAGCAAGCCCCGGTCTCTCTCTTGTCTCTACTACCCCAGTGTTGGGATCATGGGCACAAGCCACCATGCCCATCATTCTCTTGGGTACTGGGGATGAAACTCAGGCCCTCATGCAAGCATTGCACTGACTGAGTTCTGTTGTCATGCCAATTTTTTGTACTGAGTAGATAATGAATTTTAAATATAGCTAATGACATAAAATATAATAAATTTAAATTTGCTTTGTTCTCTGTCTTTTTTGTAAAAAAAAAAAGCACAAGAAACCCTGCAGCTACTACAAAAAATCTGAAATTAAATATGTGGCTTACATCATATTTGTACTGGAGAACATTGCTCAGTTATACAGTTAACAAAGCTGAGGTCCTAGCCCACTGGGTACAGTCATTGCTATGTAAAAAGATTAAGACAAGGAAATAATACTTTCTCAAAAAGTTGGCATTTTTAAAGGGAACATCACAAGCTGAGTAATATTGAATCCCAAGTAAAAAGTAAAGGCACAGAAAACCTTCTAAGGGAAGTAGCTATTCCTTAATATGAACAAATTACTGATATTAATGTAGATTACAGAGAGTGATTTAAGAAATAATGCTGCCCTTTTACAAAAATCTACAGAGCCTGCTCAGCCTGAACAACGAAGGAAATAATTAGCTCATGTCAGGATTTTGGAAGATGAATAGAGTAATAGAATCGGACAATTAGGTCCTGGGAGAGGAATCCATCATCTCTGACACAACTATTCCTTCCTTTGACAGAGAAAGAAAAATGTGGCCTCGCCTGTGTAGATGGCTTGTTTCAGGTTAATATATGCTTTTCTTCTTTGTCAATGAAAAAAGAAACATCTATTCCCAACCACCTATTAGCTACAAAACCCGCTTTTCTTCATTGGGAAACACATGTTTGCACACTGGTAGTTCTCAGGTGCCTATTTATTTATTTATTGGAGGGAAGGAGGGAAGGAGGGAAGGAGGGAAGGAGGGAAGGAGGGAAGGAGGGAAGGAGGGAAGGAGGGAAGGAGGGAAGGAGGGAAGGAGGGAAGGAGGGGGAGAGGGAGAGGAGAGGAGAGAAGAGAGAGAGAGAGAGAGAGAGAGAGAGAGAGAGAGAGAGAGAGAGAGAGAGAAAGAGAGAGAGAGAGAGCAAGAATCACCATACCTGGAGTGACTGCAAACAAACTCCAGACACATGCACCATCTTGTGCATCTGGCTCGGAATCACACCCGGATTCCTTAGCTTTGCAGCCAAGGGCCTTAACCGCTGAGTCATTTCTTCAGCCCCCAGAATATTTTATTTATTTATTTATTTATTTATTTATTTATTTATTTATTTATTTATTTATTTATAAGCAGAGAGAGAGAGAGAGGAGGGAGGGAGAGAGAGAGAGAGAGAGAGAGAGAGAGAGAGAGAGAGAGAGAGAGAGAGAGAGAGAGAGAGAGAGAGAGAATGGGAATACCAGGGCCTGTAGACATTGCAAATGAACTCCAGATGCATGTGCTACTTTGTGCATCTGGCTTTACGTGAGTACTGGGGAATTGAACCCAGGTCCTTAGTCTTTGCAGACAAATGTCATCTCTGGCCCACATCATCAATTCTTTTTCAGAGCTCTCTCCATATTTCTTTTCTCATTTTTTTTGCCTGTGTGTGTGTGTATAGAAAGTGTGTAGTGTGATGTGTGTGGTGTGTGTACATGTGTGAGCAATATGTGCACCTGGCACGCACGTGTGTGAAGGCAGAGGAACACATCGGGTGCCTTCCTCTAGCTCTCATTTGCATATTGCCTTGAGTCTCTCACTGAACCTGGAGCTGCCATTGTTTTTTTTCAGTCACTTTGACTGGCTGACCAATGAGCCCTGGCACTTTTCCAGTCTCCGCCCACTCCCCCCCCAAGACAGGTTACAGATGTATATGGCCACTTGGCTAGTCTCAGCCTTCATGTTTAAACAGCAAGTGCTCTTACCCACTGAGCCATCTACCTAGCTCTCTTCCATATTTCTTTTTTAATTTAATATTTTTATTTATTCATTTGCAAGCAGAAAGAGAGAGAGAGGAGAGGAGAGGAGAAGGGAGAGAGAGAGAGAGGAAGAGATAGAGAGAGAATGGGCATGCCAGGGCCTCCAGCCTCTGCAAACGAACTCCAGATGCATGCACCTCTTTGTGTATCTGGCTCTATGTCGCTTCTTGGGGATCAAACTGGGTTGTCAGGCTTTGCAGGCCTTAACTGCTGAGCCATCTCTGCAGCCTCCCATGTTTCTAAATAATATGTTTAACTAACATTTCTTGGCTTGTCAATTTTTAGACATTGTCTGGTGACAGATTGCCACGTTAGATAAAGACTTAACTGACAGCTATTCCCACCATCTTTACTTCCCTTCTACCTCACCGGATGGACCAACAGACATTTAATGTAAATGCTGTTCATCGTGGAGACAGATGATACATGAGAAATATATATCTATTCTTTGGCTTTCTTGGAGTTAATAATTACATCATTTTTCATTTGCTTTGCTTTCAGTATTTCCATTCTTACCCCTCCCCAAATGCTACCACATCTCTCTGCCATGTTTATCCAATATTTTTCTACATTTCTCAAACACAGTTACAGTTTTCAAATTTTTTTTTTTGCCTGAGACACTTCCTCTCTGAAACCCACTGTTCTTTAGCTCTCATATGAGTTAACTGCTTCAAAGCCAAGGATGTAAAAAGATAGCTATCATTCAGGGGCATTCTTCCAAAGGAGAGAAGTGAGGGGAACATGTTCCTCCCCAAGTCAACTTGCATATTAACATGTTATAGGCATATATTAAATAACAAACAGTAATGACAATATCAAAAATACCCAAATAGCCCACACACTTCTTAGCCATAGAAAAAGTGTACTTATTCAAAGCATTTTGGAAGATTCTGGTGTCTATCCAACAAGCTACCATAAGCTGTAGTGGTCTAGCCTCATGGTAGGTAGATAAAACCTGGTTACTTCCAGGGCAACTCTGGGTCTGGAGTATGCATATTGTGTCCGTGGTATTTCGGTAACTAGTCTTTTCTTAATTACTAAGAAGCTAATCACTGTAGGAAAAGAGAATCGGGTAGTGTTTACAGCAAGGTCATGTAGATTCCACTGGAATCGAATCTCTGAGCTGTATTGCTGTTGTCACCATGGTGATGGTTTTTGGGCTGATGTTCATCCAAAGAAAATATCACTGTAAAGCTGACCACAGAAGAGATTTCAGGGAGTGTGACCTTCCTGGGAGCAAATCAGAAAGGACCTGCCAAGTCCAACCTCGATAGTATGCCAAGAGAGAAAACTAAGGCCTGGTAAATTATCCAAGAAAAAGGAGGGTGGGTGGCAGCCTATAAGTAGCTTTAAAACCATGTTGAATGATGGAAACAATGGGTTGCTAACAGATTAAATTATCATACTGTCATTTGTATAAACCAAGCTTCCTGGAACAGACAGAAATTAAGATAGTCATGTGCACAGTTCTAACCATAGGGCATTCATCTTGGGGTACTGATATCCTACATGTGTGAACTGAAGAACCAAGTCACAGCCCCATTATCTTGCTTTATAACCATATGAAAAACAAATTCTAAAGATTCATTATTTATCATCTGGCTTTGAATATGATAGCACTTGAAACCAAGTCTAGGTACATGCTAACAGGCTGTGTTGTAGTCCGTTCCTCATTGCTGGGACAAACATCCAATGAGAAGGAGCTGATGAGAGGGAAGGGTTGATTTCAGGCTTACAGAGTCCAGGGGAAGTTCCATCATGGCAGAAGAAGTTGAATCACTCCAGCATGCATCATGGGTTGGGGGGGGAGAGGAGGAGAGAGAGAGAGAGAGAGAGAGAGAGAGAGAGAGAGAGAGAGAGAGAGAGAGAGAGAGAGAGAGAGAGAGAGAGAGAGAGAGAGAGAGACCAACAAACACCAATAGCCAGAGCTCAAAGTCCTCTGAACACACCTAGTAGGGCTGGACTGAAGATCTGAACACCCTCCCCCCCAGTGTTTAACCCCTCTGCCCCCCCATAGCAGGGATCCTCTGGGGACTTAAATAGGAAATTCAATTCTTAATCAAAAACACCTGAGTCCACGGGGCCATACATTCAAACTGTCACATTCAACCTACCACAGGCTGGTTCTTGAAAACACACAGCTCTTCACAGGAAAGTGAACATGGATGTCAAGAGCATTTTCAAGTTCTGTTCAGAGAAAAACTTACTATAGTCACTGCAGAAATCACCAATTTGCTATTTGTGTGTAAATCAACTGTGTTCAGCAACCAAAAAGGTGGGGGGGAACCTTCCTTCTTCCCTTTGGGGACTAGCTTCTATTTGACTATTCTCAATTATAGGGAGATTATTCCAACTGGACAAGGCTGCTTCTTTTTGTTTTTCCTCCCCTGTGCTGCTGGGGATCGAACTCAGGGTCCCAGCCTCCACTGCTGAGTTACAACCTCAGCCTTAGAAACCTTCTATGAGCAGTAATTTTATAATTTATAACTCATTTGCTTACACATGTGCGTAACCTGCCTTCTGCAGACCTAGAAACTAAATCTACTGTGGGTTTTCCATAAATTGCCTTCATAGCCAAAGCAGAGAACTCATTGTCTGGTGTTAATTGTTTCCCTGTGCTTCTTCTAAAAATAATCATTTATCTTCTCTTTTGTAAGCAGTCCTGAAATAAAACAAAATGATAGCTTTCACTGACAACTTTCATTTGGAAACTCATCTGTGAATATTAACTTCTGGAAGCTCTCAGAATGGGGCAGTAAATTACAACTATAAAACTTCATCGCCTCCTTAGAAATATACAGCCCTGAATGTCAAGACTTCAAGCTTAAAAAAAAAAAGACTTCAAGCTTAAATATGATTGTAATTAAGGTAAAGGATGTTACCTATTTGTGTTGCTGAGCAACCAATATAGGGTCTTTCAGAACCTGAACCAAGTATCTTCCAGCTGAGATTCGAGGACAGTAATTTATATGGAAATTCTATTAAGTACATGATCAATTAAAAGAGTAAAGCATGGCTGTTTTTTTTTCTCCAGTGTAATGCTGGAATAATTCTGTAAAATGCAGAAAGACTAGAATCATGTTAATCATTTTATCTTTAGGTAGTCTAATTTCTAACTGAAATTCTTTTTTTTTTAATAATGGCTGACTGCTTATTTCTTTTTTAAAATATTTTATTTATTTATTTGAGAGAGAGAGAGAGAGACAGACAGAGAATATGGGCGCAACAGGGCCCCCAAGCCACTGCAAATGAACTCCAGACACATGCGCCCTCCTGCGCATCTGGCTGTATATGGGCACTGGGGAATCAAACTCTGGTCCTTGTGCATCGCAGGCAAATGCCCCAGCTGCTAAGCCATCTCTTCAGCCCACTGAAATTCTTAATACAAAACACCTTGTGAAAATATAAACAAAGTGAACTTGACTTCTTCCTAGGAAGAGGACACTCAGTGATATCTAGAAGGGTTTCAAGTTCTCCCATTCTTTCCCACTTGAATTTTCTTTACTTCTACCTTATCACTGAGCCTTCACCATATGACGGCAGAGACACTTCAGGATGGACTTGCTGGTGAATAACCAGATGAAGTGTTGGGAAGAAAAAAAAGGAAGACAAAACAATGGCAAGAATGGTTTTATCTCTGGTGACCCTGGGAGCCACAAGGAGGTGGTGGCATTGTCACCCCTGATCCTGGCAGCAGGAGAGGACCATAGGCTACAGAAGAAGCTTGGGGGGGGGGTCAGCTGTAGACACTGTGCACCCTCACCTTTAGCTCTGTAAGGAAAGCCTTTCAGGTATCCCCAGGCACCCTCAGGGTTGCCTATTGTGAAAAGGTTGTCTGGGCTTGTGAGTGGTCCTCTGAGACACACATTCCAAGCACAACCACCACGATGGCTGTCCTATAAGGGGAGGCTGCTGGAGCAGGATTGAGATCTGTCAGCAAGGACAGAACGTCCTGCTCTCTCTGGAGTGACACTCCAAACTTGTCTTGGTGTCAGCATTAGCTTCTTATTACTTAATGACACAGTACTGCAGACTTTGTGGCTTAGAAGAGGTGGTTTATTGTAGGATAATTTTTGAGGTCAGAAGTGCAATCTGGGTGTTGTTAGGCTAAAATCAAGATGTAGGTATGGGTGTGTGTGTGTGTGTGTGTGTGTGTGTGTGTGTGTGTGTGTGTGTGAAGAAATGTCTCAGTGGTTAAAGATGCTTGCTTGCAAAGCCTGCCAGTACCCACATAAAGCCTGATGCATGAACTGGTGCATGCATCTGGAGTTCATTGGCAGTGGCAGAAGGCTCTGGTGTGCCCATATTCATTCTCGGTCTGCCTCATTCTGTCTCTCAAATAAATACATTAAAATTGTGAAGCTCTGGGAGATATCATTTCCCTGGCTTTTCCAGCTCCTTGAGGCTGTCCATGTGGCTTTTTCTGGGGCCGCACCCACCTTTTCCCTGTTTCTTTATCATGTTTCTTTCTCTCCTCTCTCTCTGACCATCCTGCCTTCTTTTAAATAAGGATCCTTATAACAACTACATGTTCATCACAAGGTCCTCAACTTTACGACATCTGTGAGTTCTTTTTAGCCAAGAAAGGGAACATCTTCAGAGAACATCTTTGGTAACCATTACTGTGCTGGCCACAGTGAAGGTGGAATTAGATTATATTTCCAGAGGTCATCCAGGGGCAGGCCAGTGATACCGGATCACCAACCACAATGGAGGCCCCCTGACTGCAAAGCTTGTATATAACCTTTTATATGGCTGAGGAATTAACTTAAGATTGTGATTTCCCCAAGGTCTGTGTGCCACTTGAATAGGTTGACTTATTAACTGAGAACCGACTACAATAGATGTTCAAGTCATTCTTCCTCAATGTTGAGGAAAGTTGCCTCCTGGATTCCCCTCCCTCTCAGAAGGAAATTCCAGTGTATCAGCCAGTATTCAGCCATGAAGGAGATCTTGGGCAGAGAATTCTAAGTTAGGCAGTGAAACACATCATAAAACCCTGACCAGGAAGGACAATGGACCTGGCCCATTTGGACATGAGACAAAGTTACATGTGTGGGTGCTGTTGGCCTAACAGAGACAATTTGCCTTGCTGTACCCAAAGATACTTGCTACCAGTGTCTCATGGGCTTTCCTAGTCATTAACCATTCCCTCTCAGCTGACACCTCTGCAAGCCATGGTGAGACACTTACACATGTCCAGTCCCTTCAAAAGAAGCACTCCAGAAGGACAATGGGAATCCAAGCTTAGCCCATTCCACAAGAACCCAGCCAAATCTTGCTTAAACCTCCTGTTCCCACTCGCTAGGCAAGTCATCTACCACGGAGACACATCTTCTTCCGCTCACTGAAAGATTTTCCAGGGCTCAAGTGTGAAAACTGCAGCCAGATCTCCTCATAGGAGTTTAGAGAAGCTGTATAGAAAGCAAAGGCTCAAAGGCACTAGCATAAGAGAGGTTGCCAGAGGACTGGAGACATGGCTCAGCGGTTAAGGCACTTGCGTGCAAAACCTAATGACCGGAGTTTGATTCCCCATTACCCTTAAAGCCAGATGTACAAAGTGGTGCATGCATCTGGAGTTTGTCTGCAGCGGATAGAGGTCCTAGCACACCCATTCTTCTCTCTCTGTCTCTCTGCTTGCAAAAAGTAAAATATTTTTGAAGAGAGAGAGTCTGATGGAGCCCTAGGCTCATTTGCTTGCATGTGAGAGAGCAGCAGCACATGCTGGTGGTGAGAGGGTTATTTATAATGCATACTCACACACACACACACACACACACACACACACACACACACTCACACACACCCCTACCTACCTATTTAACCAGCTCTAACCAACCCAGAGGCTAATTGAAACGTGACCTTACTGTGGAGGCTGGCCACCCAACAAAACCACATTTAAAGTGGATCAAGATGGGAAGTAAGACGTATGAGTAAGGAAACTCAAATCAAGGCAGTGCAAAACTGAGAAGAGGTTTGATGTGTTCCTTGAAGGCGGGCAGCATGGGAGGGTGTGGGACCCGCTGGTGAGGGCCCAGCAGTGGAGACAGGAGCACAGGCTCCTCTGGGCTCTCATCCTCACTCTGTGCTGGAGGGGAGAGGAGGGAGTGTCTGATTCATCACTTTATTAAGGCCTGGCACTAGTCCAGGTTCAGAGGTAGTGTAGGATTGGGTCAGAGAACGACAAGAAAACACTGATGATCTGGAATGGCTGAAACTGGTTCAAAGTCCTGGTCTTGACACTTCATACCTGTCTGACTTGGAATAAGTGTTCTGATGTCTTCAAGAGGCTGATGAGAGAATAATTTCCAGATTTAGAAGTTCTTTCTTACCTTCGTATGTATTGCAATGATTATATATGACTATTAGAGAAATTAGGTCAATTTTGATTGCTACCTTACAATTTAGTTAGGGCAATGATACGTGCACAAGTAATAAAGAGCAAAACCATACTTAAGAACATGTTAGGGAGTTAGTCCTGTGGTCAGTACCTTGCTCCCAGGTAGCAGGGGTTCGTGGTGTGGCGCAAACTAGGAGTAGAAGGAAGACAGGAAATCATAAGGAAAAACCTCATGGGAGAAGTTGAGCTGGGGGAAATGCGGCAGATAGGACACGTAAGAATGCCCGAATTTTGAGCCAAATATTCACAATGAATCTGCATGTTTTGCTTCCAGGAAATGCTTTCATAGTTTAGAACCACTTATAATCCTCTCGTAAAAACCATGATGGGAGTGATGTGGCAGCTCTGTCACAGTGAAGGTAAGAACGGCTCTTTGTACAGCAATCCCACTCAGCCACTGGTGCTGCAGATGGGCCTGTGGATGGATGGATGCATGTATGTATGTATGTGTATGTATGTATGTGTGTATGTGCATGCATGTGTGTATGTATGTGTATGGATGTATGTGTATGTATATGTATGTATGTGTATGTATGCATGTATGCACATGTATGCATGTGCATGTATGTGCATGTATGTGTGTATGTATGTAGATGTATGTGTGTATGTATGTGTATGTATGTATGAATGTATGTATGTATGTGTGTGTATGTATATGTATGTATGTGTGTATATGTACATGTATATATGTGTATATGTATATGTATGCATTTATGTGTGTATGAATGTGTGTATATATGTATGTATGTGTATGCATGTATGAGTATGTATGTGTGTATGTATGTGTGTATATGTGTATGCATGTATGTGTATGCATGTGTACGTATGATGTGTGTATGTATGCATATGCATGTGCGTATGCATGTATGTGTATGTGTGTATATGTATGTGTGTATGTATGTGTATGTATGTATGCATGTGTATGCATGTATGTGTGTGTATGTGTGTGTATGTATGTGAAATACTCAAAGATATTTGCTGAAGCCAACTTGATATTATTGATAGAAATATACTTTAAAAATTAGAAACAAAACCTCAGAGACTATTAATAGCAGATTGGGTAGAAAACTGTAGCAAATCCTCCAGTGAAATATCTCAGAAACTTTGTAAAATATATAAAAATAGCTACGGATGCACTAATGCTAGGTAGCTGTCACAATTCATCGCTGAGTGAGAAAAGCAAAGTATGAAACTGCGCATCCAATATTCAACGTTTGTGTATAAAGAGGAGTTTCATTCAGTTCGCTTGCTGATGCAGAGGTTATCAGAGGCTATCTGAATGAAATCAAAGTCATGACCAGTAGATGAGGATGAAGAAGTCAGAAGGAAACACTGTTCCTACCATCCCTTTGAAATTCCATATCACACTCCTATTACTGATTTTAAAATTGTGTTAAATGTCTTTTCTGGTGATCTTTGATTTTAATTTAGGAAGTATGCACACACAAGGTTCTCTAAACTTCTAACTGAATGCAAAATACAGTTCAGTTGCCTGACATCAATTCCCATCCAGTTCCCTAGGATCTTTATTGGGTGTTTGGATTTTGTCATTTTCTGAATGATGTCCCCACCTCTGAATTCATAGCCAACGCCCCATAAGGGACAGTATTTGGAGATGGTTTTTAAGGTATTAATTAAGGTGAAATAGATGCACAAGAATGGACCCTAGGGCCTAGAAGAGAGCTCCATCAGCAAATTGCTTGCCTCACAAGCATG
Organism: Zapus hudsonius; assembly: GCA_004024765.1. NCBI lineage: Eukaryota > Metazoa > Chordata > Mammalia > Rodentia > Dipodidae > Zapus > Zapus hudsonius. The sequence goes on from PVHP010002417.1 coordinate 68,634, forward strand.
AAGGGCTGAGTTTAAGTCCCGGAACCCACTTAGAAATGCTGGGCACGGTGACATGCACTTGTAATCCCAGTGCCGGGCATGTGAACAGAGGATCCGCTGGGGCTTGCTGGCCAGCGAGTCCAGCCTGATTAATGAGCTCCAGACCAATGAGAGTCTCTACTTCAAAAAACAGTAGATGAAGTCCCTGATGAATGATACCTTAGGATGTCTTTTTACCTTTCCACGTGTATGTGTGTGTACACACATGCACACATGCATAAAGCATAAAAGCACAAGAACTTAATCCAGTAGGATGAGTGACCTCATAATATGAGGAAGAGACCTTTTGGGAGTGCATGTATATCTGGAAAGGCTGTGGAAGGATACAGTGTGCAAGTGGTCACCTTTGAGCCAGGAACCAGCATGCACTGGACTGACTGGTAATTAGATTTTGGATTTTCAAACCTCAGAAATGCTAACAGAGTAAGTCTACTGTTTAGTCTCTCAGTATGGGCTGTTTTGCCACGCAGCCTGTACTGATCAAAGCTGTAGCCTGGACTGTTGTGAAGAAGGGCGGCTGCCTCTACCCAGGGCTGCCCAGGCTGAGCTCCCGGGGTAGCTGTGACGCCTGGCACACAAAGGGCCACTATCATGGCACAATAAGACACACAGCTATGTCAAATTTAAAGAGCAAGGTAGAAGTGCAGGGGGAGAGAGAAGAGGGTTCAAGTCTCTGAGCTGCCATCACCATGTGCAGAATTTATCTCAAGAATGTCTGAGCTCCTTCCAGTTCCTGGGATCCAGGATTTATGATGTACAGCGAGCTAAGCTTGTGCTGTGAGAGTCAAGTTAGCTTCCAAAAATAGTCCAGCTTCATATTTGTGAGCGAGAAACAGCAGCCTGCAACGTAGGAGTGCCCACTCCAGAGGAGGAGATCTCCACATCTCAAAACTGCAAAGAAACAGGCTCATGCCAGTGGCAGCTGCTGGCGCAGGTCCTGTGTGTTGTCATCAACGTAAGGCAGGCTGAAGTGCTCCATTCTGAGAATTCAGAAACCCTGACCTTCCCAGAAAAGTCAGAGAAACAGCCCATCTCCTGAGCAGACAAGTTCTCTCAGAGAGCCAAGGGAGAGGTGGGGTCAGGCCAACATCCATTCCAAAGAAATGGACTCTAGTGCTCAGCAGACCCAGCATGGGAAAGGCAGACCCAGGCGTACTCAGGTTGTCCAACTGAACATTAATAAAACCCAAATAAACCTAAATAATAAAACGGCAGCATGTGGAAGCCTAGTAGAAGGACTGTTCTTTTAAATTTTCTTTTCAGTCTAAGCCTTTTAAAAATCTATTTTTAGGTATATATTTGCAAGCAGAGAGGGGAGAGAGAGAGAGAGAGAAGAGAAGAGAAGAGAAGAGAAGAGAAGAGAATAGAAGAGAAGAGAAGAGAAGAGAAGAGAAGAGAAGAGAGAAAGAGAATGGGCACACCAGGGCAGAGCACTTTGTGTATCAGGCTTTATATGGGTACTGGGGAATTGAACCCCAGCTGTCAGGCTTTGCAAGCAAGGGCCTTTAAATGCTGAGCCATCTCTCCAGCCCCTTCAGTCTAAGTTTTGAAGTCTAATGGTCATGCATACAGCTGATGTAGGAAATTCTAGCAATAACAATTCTGATGATTTGGGCACGGAATATTTGAAATGACACCATGTTAGGTAAATGGCCATGCTTGTTACAGACGCTTGGAAAAAAGACGTTTCAAGAGAAAATATGACCTAATACTGTGGTTGAACATTTCATATATTTGATTTAATGAGGACAGAACACATTTCTACCCTCTTCACTTCTAACTAGCTGAAGACACAGCTGGACCTGAAGCTGAAATGGCCTGACAATTGCTTTTGGAAGGCCACCCGCCTCTTCAAGGAATGTTTGGAGCACAGCAAAATGGCACCTGCAGCTCAAAATTATGAATAGGACATTATCTGTATCTCACCACAAATGTCATAATTATATCTTAGATTTCTTGGACATATATGTGCGGGTATATATATGCATATATGTATATATACATACATATATGTATATATGCATACATATGAGATTCCTGATTCTTGTATTTTAAATAATAATTTCTCATGTCATGTATTTATATTTTAGCATCTATTACAAACCAAACACATGGCATGCTATTAAAATATATTATAGGGGACTGGAGAGATGGTTCAGCAGTTAAGGTGCTTGCTTGCAAAGCCCAATAGCCCGAGTTCAATTCCCCAGTACCCATGTAAAGTTAGTTGTACAAAATAGTACACACATCTGGAGTTTATTTGCAGTGGCTAGAGGTCCTGGTACACCCATTCATATTCTCTCTCTCTCTCTTTGTATATAAATAAATTTTAAAAAAAGACTATCATTGGTTCCCGACAGCTCACATTTCCATCGGGTTTCTCTCACGTCAATCCCTTTGTTTCCCTGGTTGGTGGAATTCTCCTTTGCTCTCTTCCTCCACTTGTGTAAGGGATGTTCTGGAAAAATGTGATGCATTTTTCCTAGCTCTCCCTGGCTCTTCTGTTCCTCTCATGAACTTATTCTTTCCTGAACTTTAATAACAGAGGCTTGTCTCCGTGTGGTGGATTCTTTTACTAGTTATAATTTTTAATCTTGTAGAATCTGTAGAACAGTGACCTTTGGCTCATCGATTCTGTATCTTGTTGTGACCCTTTTTGTATCTTGTACCTACTAGACTATTTTCTCAAGAAGCTGTCTTTGAGACATGGGGACTTCAGCAGTTATTGCCTTCATATTATAACTGTTCATCTTGGTGGCTGGTATTTGCTGTACTTTGAAAGCTCTGTTTACTCCTCTTGGGTCATTTTTGTATTCTCTAAGCACAAAAGACACTGGTTTAATAACAAACACATTAAGCTTTGAGCAGCACCAAATTGCCACATTGGCGATAGATTAGTAATGCCCTTGGAATTTGAAAAATAAATACAATAAAAATTTTAGGAACAAATTAAAGAGTGTTGAAAAGTAAACCAACTTCCAGATGAATATAACTTATAACTTTGTTCTTGGCATACAGTTAGGTCAAGATAAAGTAAAAGGATATTGTTTTTAATGTCTCTTCACATGACAGATGTGCTTTTATTTAAAAAGCTTACATTCATTGAAGGTTTTGTTTGGGAGGTCACTTCCGTGTTAGCACTTAACAACAGGCATCTACATTGAAAACTTCATGTTCTCAACTTGCTAGGATCACAAGCAGTATTGAATGTGAATACTTATGATGATGCAGAATCACTGTGGCTGAGCTTTGTGACACATATTCCATAATTAAAAACAATGAGGGCGCAGTGATAATTTATCTGTAGCCTTTGGAAATTGTGACACGGGGAAGGAAATTATATATGTATTATTTTATATATATGATATATATGATTTTAATATATGATATATTATTTTATTTATTATTTTATTCATTATATATTATATATGATATATATGATTACATATACATATATATGATTTTAATCCAATAATGATGCCTAGTAGATGTTTGAGATACCCAGAATCAATCTAGTAAGGTAGCCGGGTGTGGTGGTGCACCCCTTTAATCCCAGCACTTGGGAGGCAGAGGTAGGAGGATCACCGTGAGTTCAAGGCCAGCCTGAGACTCCATAGTGAATTCCAGGTCAGCCTGGGCTAGAGACCCTACCTTGAAAAACTAAAAAAATATCTAGTAAGGTATATACCACATATTTCCCATAACTGTACCCGATCAAGTTTATGTTGGAATACTTTCAAGATCCTATTCCCATTTATGCCAACAGTTGTAAAAAGTCCAATTGGAAATACATCATAATGGAGTAAATTCTGTGTGGTTTGATCCAAGCTAACCTCTCTGCACATATCTTTCTTGGCCTTTCTTGTCTCCTGCCTCCAGCTTCTCCTGGTTCCCCATTTCTTGCCCATCACTGTGTCCATCTTCTCCCCACTTCATTTCTCTTCTGCTTTTATCTTTAGTCATCCTGACATTTGTATTTCCTCTTTTTAATAATAAAAGAAGATAAAACACAATTTAAGACTTTTTTGTCTTTTTAAAATTCCCATTGGTTCTTTTTCTGCCTTTTATAGAACACAGTTTCTTGCCTTAGTTCTAAAACAAAATCAAGACTTGTTGAATAGGTATTTGGGTTAGAAATCAGCACAAGAATTCAAAGGAGGAAATAAACAGTGAAGGGATGGTAAGGATTATATGGCCAAGTGTATCTTACTCTGATAGGGAAAGCCTCTTAAAACAAGATCTTTATATTTCAAGTCTATTCTGATTACTGATACCTGCTTATTCACAAAGAAAGTTTAAAGCAGTTGACGATAAAACTTTATACATTTTACTTTGGTTAAATTCACTAATTTTATTTCATTTTAACAATCTTTGTAAAGTAATAGGCTTGTGGTTGATGGGTGTGTATATGTCTACACATGTGTTTATTCCCTTATTTATAATAATGCTCACACATCATGTGAGATACATTCATGGTTTAAGTTCCCACTTTAGGGAGGGACGTACAATATCTTGGTCTTGATTAGAAGAAAACAGATCATTTTGTTACAGATTATGATACAATGAAATCAGTATTAATTAAAGAGATATAATTTTGAGCATTGGATTTTTGTTTTCATGTTCTGTGTGCTTATGGATGTGAATGTACATGGCATGCATGTCGAGGTCGGATGATAACTTTTGGGTTGGTTCTCCCCTTGCACCGCTGAAGCAGGATTTTCTCTCTCTGGATTCTTCCTTGGCAGTGGCTGTGTTCACCACAGGCTTCTGCACCTGTCACCTGGCTGACAACATGCTGGGACCGCAAAAGCCTGCCCCTGTGCCTAGCATCTGGCTTGTTATATAGGGCCTGAGGTCACATTCAGGCACTCCAGTTTGAGTGCTTCATCTACTGAACCAGCACCTAGAGATGCTTGTTTCTTTTTTTTTTTCTGATTTTTTTTATTGTCCATAATGAGTTACAACATTTAGTGGGCAAACAATGAGTTGTTATCCCAAATTCCCCACTGCCCTCCCCTCCCCCCTCAACTGGATAACCTCCTCCATGGGTCGTCTGGATCAGTCCTTGTGACAGGGGACCATGGATAGCCTAGTATTCAGCCAGGTTCTCCTGGCCCTAGTATGTTGTTACTGAGGGGTGCCATGCCTCTGGATAGTCTCCCCCACCACGGCTCTCACAATCTTTCCGCCCCCTCTTCCTATCAGTTCCCTGAGTCGTGGTGGGTGAGTATTAAGGCTGCTTTAAGGTTGTGAGCTTAGGGGTCTTTGTGTCGAAAATCGTTGGTTTCTGTCTCACTGGCTAATCCTGTGTTGATTTAATGGCTGTGGCTGTGGGCCCCTTGATCATCCCATCATTCTCTGCGGGGTTCCATTTGGATCCTCCAGGATATGACTGTGGTGGCTCCTCTCTTGCCAGAATCTCAGCTATTGGCCTATGGTAGGTTGGTAGGGTTAGATGGGCCCCAGCTCTCTCGCTGCATAGAGATACTTGTTTCTTAACATTTTTATTAAAAATATTAGAGACAAGAGAGAGAGAGAGGGAGAGCACACTAGGACCTTGAGTCACTGCAAATGATCTCCAAATGCATGTGTCACATTGTACATCTGTTTTTAGATGGGTACTGGGGAATTGAACCCAGTTCCATAGGCTTTGCAGAGAAGCACCTTAAACACTGAGCAATCGCTCCAGCATTAGAGATGTTTTTGTTTATTTGCAAACTGAGAAAGACAGAGAGAAGAGAGACAGACAGAGAGATTGGGCACACCAAGCCCTCCAGCCACTGCAAACCAATTCCAGATACATGCACCACCTTGTGCGGATACTGAGGAATCCAACCTGGGTGATTAGGCTTTGTAGGCAAGTGCCTTAACCTTTGATCCATCTCTCCAGCTCCAAGTTTTTAACCAGTATTTTCTTTGAATATTTTTACTGGAAGAGGAGCATGTGACACTGTTTACTGCTCTTAATTAAGCTCACACAAAATCAGGCTGACTCTTTCTAAGAACAGATCTATGATGTCAGTTCTTAATCCATCTGCCTCCCCTACCTTCTTCCTCCCCTCAATCTCCTGATGATTAAAAAGATGATTAAAAGCTTGGGTTAAAACAATGTGATTATATAACTGCTCATTCTTTCTGTCTTATGAAGACAGTTTCTCAGTGAGTTATACACAACATTCCTCACATGACAGATGAGAGAATGTATCTCATTCCTGGGCCTTTCAATGAAAACCATAGTTTGTTCTAATCTTACTGACAAATGGCACATTTCACAAGACAAGACTATGATTTTGATGGGGGCTACAGCTGTTAAGAAAGCAGTTGTAGGGGCTGGAGAGATGGCTCACCACTCTAAAACCTCCATTCATTCATTATCTCTCTATCTCTTTCTCTCTCTCTCATTGAAACTAAAAAAAAATAATAACCTTTTAAAAGAAAGCAGTTGTAGTGTGGTGGCAATGAGCTCAGAGGCAAGGCCAGGAGACGACAGGACTTCTTCATATTTTTCATCCTGGGCAAGTACCCTGCCCTCCCCAAGCCTCTACTTTCTCAAGAGCAAAATCAGCTTTCATGACCCCCAAAGATACCTTCTTGGGTGTTCAGTGTCTGTTTCACTCTTGTTTCCTTTCTTCCATAATATTGACTTCTAATGACTTATTTCTTTCCTATGGAAATTACATACAATTCACTACCTGTACTAAGTACTGTAGTTGTTTGGAACCACATGATCAGCTATTTTTAGATGTGTGTCCCTTCATGGGATGGAGATGAATTCCTCTGAGCTTGAAAGGGAGCTCTTAAGGAGAGAACTCCATACTCCAAAAGGGAGCAAACTTTCCCTGTGGGATTCACTGCAGAGCAGGTGCCATGGCTCTGTAAACGCTTACAAATGGTTTTAAAAAACTGCTGACAGTATGTTAGTATGTATAGGAGCTTATGTTTGTATTTATCATATTTTTATACATTTATATTTAGTGTATACAGAAGGCTCAGGCAAGAGGATCATGAGTTCAAGACCAGCCTAGAGAACATCATGAGACACTGTCTCAAAAATTCAAAGGAAGGGGATATTTTTCAGTTGTATAGATCCTGCCTAGCATGCATGTATTAGGCTTTAGCTCTATGCTCATCAATGCACAAAATAAATACGTTTCAAAAAGACACATCAAAAGAATAAATGTGAATTAAGTGTATCATCACCACTTTATTTTTCTCCCTTTCTCTCTCTCTCTTTCTTCTTACCACTTTTCTCACGGCTCTTTTCTACTTTGGTAACATTTCCCACATCCCCATCCCTAACACCCCCACTCTGACAGATCTCCCCAGGGTGCTGGAACCCCTAGGAGAGGCAGAAGGCCATAGAGGCACCAGCTGATCTCGAGGAGTTAAAGGCCTGCCTGCTTTCTGTTTCCCAGAGAAGGAATCTCCATGGGCCATGGGAGCTACACACCTTTCCCCAATTTTGCGAGCACTTTACTTCTATGGTATTCTCCCTTTAAGTTCTTCCTTGCTCTCAGGTTTGTTTGGGAGAGTCTTTGGTGTGGGCCATTATAATTTTGTTGGTTGCTTAGATCTCAGACATGTTTGCATGTAGATGAACCATCTAGCCTCCACATCTGGGCACCAGGACAGGAAAGATGGTTCTCCTGTGACTCGAGAGAGTGGGCTCAAGAAGTTGTGTAATGAAAACCAATCAGAATTCTGAGTAAGTTTCTCAGTTATACCTAGTACAGTGGTTCTGTATACCATGAATATCTACTGAGCCATTACAATGTGCTAGGCTGGGCTGGGGACCACAATAGTGAACAACAACAACAAAAAAATCATGGTCCCAAATATCATGGGGTTTAACATTTAATGGGAGAGGTTGATATCATGTTGTTAATTCCTGCCAATAAATATATAATTATAAGTTGTGAGAATAAGAAGGAAAAGAATGAGATTCTTGCTGGGTTTCAGGAGAAACTTCCCAGAGGAGTTGGCATTAACGCTGAGAGATTCTCCATGAATGTTCTAGAAAGAAGTCTTCTGCAGGGCTGTGTGTCAGGAGAGACTTTCCAGAAGAGTTGGCATTAACACTGAGTTCTGTAGAATGAGTAGCACATTTCTCAGCAGAGGAGGGAGTGGGAAGAAGAAGAAAAATGAGCCAGCCACATATAATCCCTTGAACTTCATAGTCAAGTCTATAAATTTCCACCTTATTTTATTGACTTGACACTCAGAATTATTTCTGAACACCTTCTGAAAGTGTTCTAAAAATGTAGTTGTTGGTGTGAACACTGGTAACGTCAGAGGGTACAGAACCAGGTGAGTATAGAAAAAGAATTCTGGTGTTTTTATCTTTTTTTTTTTGAGACAAGTTCTCATTAGGTTGCCTGACCTGACCTTGAATTGGCTATCCTCCATCCTCAGCCTCTTGAGTGCTGGAATTCCATGTGTGTGCCACCATGCCCAGTTTTAGAAACAGTGACCTTTGGCTCATCAATTCTATACCTTGTTGTGACCCTTTTCGTATTTTGTAACTACTGGACTATTTTCCCAAGAAGCTGTCTTTGAGACATGGGGACTTCAGCAGTTATTGCCTTCATAATGTATCTATTTATCTTGGTTGTTGGTCCTTGCTGTACTTTGAATTTCTCTTTTAGAAACTAGATGATGAAGAAAAAGGACATGAGAAACACACACATTTCCATCTTTGTGTCTTTCTCTTGTGTCTCTGACTGAGCTGACTGTTCTGTGGTCTCCTATCAACTAATTAACTCTCCTCTCTGTGTGTCAGCAATAAGAAATGACCAACATAATCCTGGGAGAGTAATATCTGGTGACATGCAGAGATGGAAGGGACACAGCTAAAACCATAGATGAATGTCAAGTTCCCTTAAATTGAATCTTCTCAGTTACACATGATTAAACTGAACCTGATTGATTAGGCAAGAGATGTTTGCTTTGAAATTTGCAAATCTGAGCTGGCAGTTCTGTGTATCAAGGAAGAGGAGGTCCACTGATAAAGCCAGGGCTGCAGGGTCCCAGCTGTGAAACTCATTTACATCTAGCATAAGGCTGTGAAAATAAGGTGGTTTTCCTAAATAATAAGAAGCATTTGATAGATTGATGCATTTTAAAATTTCAGTTCTCCTGCATCCATGTATTTGTTTCTTAATTGCACTTAAGAATAGAAAACATGGGGAAAAATAAAATTTAGACATTTCCCCAGAGAAACATCATTTATATAGTTTATGCTGCATTAGTAGTTGTGTTGATCTAAAATAGTGACTTTCGCAAGAAACCACAGATGTCTGAAAAAGTTAATACCTGGGTAGGAAAAAAAGAATTCTAGCTCCTAGAGACATTTTGAATTTCCAGTCTTGGCTTGTTTTGCATTATTAGTTTTGAGTTTATACTGATTTCCAAAGGTTAGAAATAAGTTAAGGTACTAATAAATCCCCCAGTGACTCAAGTTCACATACCTAAATCCCAGAAAGAGCTGAAAGCAGCCTGTATTTGTGTAACCTTCCTTTCAATATTGTAGAGGTGTGCTGAGCACTCAGGTGTACGCATGGGTAGTGGTGGTGAGTGTCCTCTGGAAGGAATTTCAGAGTTCTCCTTGGAAAGTCAAAAGCCATAAGTATGGAGCTGGGAAACCTGAGACCATGTCTTGGTTCATTTGTAGTGGCTGAAGGCCCTAGCACCCATTCTCTGTGTCTGCCTCTCTCTCTCTCTCTCTCTCTCTCTCTCTCTAATAAATAAATATTTTTTTAAAAAAGGAAAAAAGGCTTTCTAGTAACTTTGTGTGGTGGTGTGAATGTGAAATATTCCTTACAGGTTTATGTGTTTGAATAACTGGTCCCCAACTTTTAGAAAGTGGGGCCTTGCTGGAGGAAGGAGGTCACTGGGGATGGGTTTGGAAGTTTATAATCTGCTCCCATTTCCCGTTCTTCCTCTCCACTTTCTGACCATGGATGCCATGTGACCAGCCACCTTGTGCTATCATGATGTCTTCCCTGATATGATGGACTATATCCCTCTTTTCCTCCATCCCTCCCTCCCTCCCGCCCTCCTCCCTCCCTTTCCTTCCTTTCTTCCTCCCTCCCTTCCTCCCTCCCTCTCTTCCTTCCTTCCTTCAGCTGCTTTTGTCAGTGAATTTGGCCACAGAAATGAGAAAACTACTGATACATATGTATCTCATTTTTTAAAAAACACAATTCTTATTCAAGGAGCGTGGGAAGTTTTTTTTTTACATTTCAGAAGATAGATACTTAAAAATTTTTCATCACTAATGTCATAGATTTTGGTCATAATTTGCATACGTGCATACAACTCTTAATCTCTTAAATGTCTCTGTAGGTGTGCATCTTCCCCTTGGGATTCAGGTATTTGATGTTCTGGTTCTTGATGCTACTGCTTCAGAACTGGGCGTGTGTGTGTGTGTGTGTGTGTGTGTGTGTGTGTGTGTGTGTGTGTGTGTGTGTGTGCATGTGTTAGGATTTAGAGAGAGGAGTTGTTGCTCTTTGCAGCCTATAGTTTTCCACTTCCCCACCCTCCCGTGGAGAGAATCTGCCGCATGTGCCTTGCTGATCTACCAAGAGACAGAATCACCATCTTCACTGCTATCTGCAAACCATCTGCTTCCCTGCATGAAGGGCTCTCCGAAGCACGAGTCAGACTCTAGGTAAAGATCCTTGACAATGAAAGCTGTGACCGAGAATGGTGAAATGCAGCCAGTCCACACCATGCACACTCCTCTGGGGCTCAGCAAGCATGGCTCGATCCCAGATACACAGGCAGACGCTGGCTGCTATCATGGGAGACACCTCCACAGCTACCTGCTGTGCAGTTTCCAATGCTTGGAGTAAGCCACGAGAAGTAAATTCAACATAACTTTGAAAAGTACCATAATTTCCCTTCCTTCCTTCCTTCCTTCCTTCCTTCCTTCCTTCCTTTCTTTCTTTCTTTCTTTCTTTCTTTCTTTTTTCTTTCTTTCTTTCTTTCTTTCTTTCTTTCTTTCTTTCTTTCTTTCTGTCTCCATTTTTTGGGATCCTCTTCCATACAGTGTATAAGATAACCGATTTGAATTTGCTTTTATTGATTTGCAGAAATTCTTTATTCTAAATATGTTTTATTTGATGTGTAGTGTGTGTGTGTGTAGAGATATCTTCTGATAGGTGGCCACTTTTTATTCTTTTTCTTATAGTCTTTTAATAAAACACACACTTGCAAATGAAGTCTATCTTATTACTTGTTTGGTCTAGTTTATTCTCTCTTCATTTTTACTTTCTAGTAAGAAAATCTTTATGCAAGGTTATACAGACATTCACCTAGGCCTTTATTCCTTAAAAGTTTGATTTTTTTGGCTTCTGCCTTTAAATATGTAATATTGCTCTAATGTTTTTATGCGGCATAAGGTAGGGCACAGAGATCCTTTTCTGACACCTATCTGAGCACTATTCATTTACAACACCTGTCTTTCCTCTGTATCAGAGTGGAGGCACTTCAGAGGGAGTGACCATACAGGATTTGCCCTGATTCTGAACTCTTTAGCATATTCAGTACAGACTATTAGTATATCCCTTGTGCCAATACCACACTGTCTTGATGTCTGTGACCTAAGTGTTGATATCTGCACTGAGTTTTCCTACATGAATTTATATACAAGTATATGCTATGTAAATATGCACGACTTACTTGGGTTTTAATTAAGAATTATCATATCTATTTATTTTGAGGAAATTCCCAGCATGAATTAGTAGAGAAATTAAAACAACAACAACAATCCAGGGTCACCCTAAATGGTGAAATTTAACAAAGAAAAAACTGATAACACCAAATATTGCCAAGGAGACGAAGCAATCCGAACTTCCTTCTGTACTATTATTTAGATCACTTTCTCACTTTAGAAAATGTAGCAAAACTCACTAAAGCTCGGCATAGCTTATCCATCGCCCAGTGTCTTCCCTCCAACCCTGCATGCTGTTCCGTACCCTGCACTCCCTCCTTCTCCTACGTGTGCATTCCTTCCACACTGTTGTGACTTCAATCATACAACACCGCCTGTGTGACTCTGGGCAAGTCATTCATCTTCACTGTGGCCTGTGTGGCTGCACCATTCATTCCCACACTTTCTTCTTTTCACCTGAAAACTGGAAGGAGAGGCTGGATGACCCTTCCTGGAAGGATGCTGCGTGAGGAGGTCTGCATGAGATCAAAACAGTCCCTGACAATTGTAGTAAGGATTTGGGAAATAGTTGTCCTAATAAGATAATAATATAATATCTAAAAGCTTTCCTTTTATCCATGGGGAGGGGAAGGAGATGTCAGCGTGACAGTTAGTTATTGTCCCCTTCACCAACCTCTAACATTGCTCCCCCACATTGATCATCGTCAGCTCTGATGGGGATGTGGGCTTTGCTGTTGCTTCTTCTTAGCCTCGGTGGACTGTAAGCATCCTGAACTCGAAAGCTCTGCTCCGTGCCTGCCACCAGATCCTGGCAGGATGCTCCGGTGTCCACAAGCTCCACCTTAGCTACTTGCATTACCCCGGAGCAGGCAGGGAGACCACATGGTGCCTGGGAATGATGTCACTTGATCTTGCTTTCCAAGTAGCATGTCACTTGAAGAGTTCCTAAATGCTAGAACTCTAGGACATTTCAGAATTCTTATTTGGATGAAACACTAACATTCCTGATCGTTGGAATCACAGTATTAAGTAAAACTCTGAAATCTACTCTCTCTTCCACGACAATAGAACTCTTCAACTTTAGTGAACTTTTTGTCACAGTGAAATGTAGGTAGTTGCTAGAAAGCAAGCACTTGTTTTTATTCTTCACACAGAAATGTGGAAAGCTGTGTACTTGGTTACATGTCTATCTTGTTCAAGAGAAAAGTGTGGGATTTCATGAAAACTGTGCTGTTTTATAATGGTCCATGTTGCCTGTCATGGATGACAATTCTTTTTAAATATATTTTTTCCTTTATTATCCATAATTAGATACATTGGTATCCCCAGTTCCCTGTTTTCCCTCTTTCCTGTCCCCAATCAGCTGGATATCCTCCTCCGTGGGCAGTCTGGATCAGTCCATGGGTAAGGGGTTATGGATAGCCTAGTCAACCCGGTTCCATCCCCTCCCCCTTAGTATGTTGTTACTGAGGGAGCATGTCTCTAGATATTCTCCTCCACCATGGCTCTTACAATCTTTCTGCCCCCTCTTCCACTCAGTTCCCTCAGTCATGGTGGGTGAGTATTAAGGCTGCTTTATTGTTGAGGTCTTAGGTGTCTCTGTACTTCTGCTTTAGGTTGTGTTGAAAATCTTTGGTGTCTGTCTCGCTAGCTCATCCTACGTTGTCTGATTGGCTGTGTTTATAGGTCTCTTGCTTATCCCACCACTCTCTGTGGGATTCCATGTGGATCCTCCAAGGTAGGTCTGGGGTGGCTCATCTCTTGCCAGGATGTCAGCTATCGGCCTGGATGCCAATTCTTCAGAAGTCCTGTCCTTGGTACTGCAGCTTAGTGGCTGTTCTCCCTCCAGACCCCTGACCCTCAGGATTCCAACTTTACCTTAGAAACAAGGCTGTTAGAATGTCAGACCTGTCCCCTTCTATATTTATACTCTCCTGTCCAGGCAAGACGGCTAGGGAGATGGCTCAGTGACTAAAGCACTTGTCTTGCAAACATGAGAACCTGAGCGTGGATCCCCAGCACCCACATAAATGCTAGGTGGGTGTAGCATCCCATCCGTAATCCCAGCCCTCTGGAGATGAGACTGGGATTCCTGATGAGGTTTCTAATCAGAGACTTTGACTCCATAAAGAAAGTGGATAGTGACTGAGGAAGATGCCAGGCATCAACCTCTGGTCTCCACAGAGAAGTGCACACACATGTGCACCCACACACTGTACACACATACACATGCAAAACAAACATTGAAGTCGACTAGATGTGATTCTCATTCAAGCTCAGTCATATACGCTCATTGCATGACATGGACATGGGTCACATCACAATGTCTTTACACTACAGACCTTACACTAAGTGTGTGAAGATTAAGTAGAATTACTTGTGTAAAGGGAACTGGCACAGTGCCCAGACATTCATTCTGCTTCAGCTCTTTGTATTGCATTCGATTCACATTTTTACATCACCACATAAGGTAGATAAGCAATCATAAATGAGAGTCTTACTGGCTGTCATCTGCTCCCTGGTTATAAAACTCAGTATTGGGGACAGAATAGTAAGATCAAGATTCACGTGCACAAAAAGCTCCTTAGAGTGAAAGGAATTCTGGAAGCTTATCATGGGATGTACCGAGTGCTACTTAAGAACAAAGAGCCCTCTTGATATGAAATTGAGCTTCAAGGCTTCATCATATTCTAAGGTTTTAGCTGTACTTCTGGTTAACCTCATTCTCTTTGAAATACAGCTACTCTTTGGAAATCAATTTTTTTTCATGAACCACTGCCAATCACACTGATGTTATTGTGAAATAAAGAATCTTTTCTTTCAGAGAGTCACAATTCAAATCATAACATGAGGCTCTATAAAGAGCTCTTGGAAACCCCAGACAGCTGCTCTCCTGCAGACAGCAGCCTATGAGTCAGGGCCTAGCCCTGATCCCTGTGGGCTTGGGCAGACAGAGAGGAGGCTGCTAGCTGGCTGGATGGACAGTTGTTAGAAGGCAGCTTCCCTTTCCTTAAATGTTACTGCTGGTTAAGACTGGCACAATCAACTGGCTGTTCCCACTTTGTGTTATCACAATATTTTGATTGCGTACTAACTTTACAAAATGTAAAGGCACACACGAAAATGGACACCATGCATATGTAAAACATAGCAATAACCTTTTTCTTTCTATATGTCAAAGATGCTATCTGTTCTCTACTAGAGACAGGAAAACCACTTGAAGCTGGTTGTCTGGACACAGGAGGCTCTGTGGGAAAGGTGTGAATTCCTGTTGTGGTTATCCACAAACAGCTCATGGCAAACTTTAATTGAGGCACTACTCCTAGCTCATCATTAAAAAATAAAATTAAAATTAAACAGAAGTCCTGATCACACCAAGGTTATGTTTATGTGAACAAATGTTTCTTAGAACATATCAAAAAAGATCACAATGTAATCAGAATTTCTATTTTCTTAAATCACAGTGAGTTCTGAGGGTGCCGAGTTACTGCTGAGACACAGCTGCTATGAACCCATGGAGTGGCTGACTGGACGCTGACAATGTGACCATCCAAAGTGCCAAGAGAATCCAATCAATGACCAGAATAGTAAAGAATGCAGGTGGTGGGCTGGAGAGATGGCTCAGGGGTTAAGGCACTTGCCTCCAGTGTCTAAGGCCCCTGGTTCAATTCCCCAGTACCCATATAAGCCAGACCCACAAGGTGGTGGCCCTGGTGCGCTCTCTCTCTCTCTCTCTCTCTCTCTCTCTCTTTCTCTCTCTCTCTCCCTCTGTCTGCTTGAAAAATGAATAAATAAAATATTAAAAAAAAGAATCCAGGTGGCATCTTTGAATTGGGAAAACAGTACATCTTCCCCCAATAGAATTAATTCTTCAAAAAGAATTTGTGATGGAATAAATTCTTTGATGAACTAAATCAAATATTCATAACCAGCCAAACAAAAACTACAAACAAAGGTGAAAAAAAACCCTCATTTAAGACCAAACCGGGATCCCTTGCCACAAGGACTAATACAGACAGCCCACGGAGGAGGATATCCAACTGATCAGGGAGGGGGAGGGGGGAATTCGGGAATTCGGGATAACAACTCATGGTTTGCCCACTAAATAATGTAACTCATTATGGACAATAAATTTATATTTAAAAAAAAACCAGACCAGGATCTCAGAAGACTTAAAAGCTTTACCTGAAAGTATGGTAGGCAGAGGAAAGGGACCCTAGGACCGTCCCCTAATTTCTGTCCTTCCTCTGGAGGGGTCTCTGAGGAGATCCCATTGTAGATTCCTTCCTCTCTCCTACCTGGCTGGAGCTGGTCCTCAGCCCAGGTCCCTAGGCTGTCCACTCTCACTTTCTGTCTCCTAGTTCTAGAACATGCTGCTTCTTAACTCCAGCAACCGCTGCTTTCACAGAGCCTCTCCTCATGGGAATTGGGCCAAACTCCCTTCTTTGGCAATTCAGGCCCCTTGGATGTCACTTGCTTCTTGGTTCTGCAGGCTCTGTGCTTGTATTTAAAGCCTTTACCTGCTGCAGAATAGGTGACGAGCAGCAGTGCTTAGCCATATGGTCTCCCAGGAAAGTCTTTTGGGGTTGAGTGTTAGCTCCTCCTTTTCCACAAGCTGTGTAACTTTGGGAAAGTTATATCTCTGGGCTTCAGTTTCTTTCCCCACGAAGAAGGGAGAACGAGACCACCCAGCTCATAGGTTATAAGAAGGAAAGAAACCGATGCATATAAAAGCACGTAGGTGGAAGCCACTGGGCAAACACAGTGTTGCAGTCAGCTTTCTAGTTGCTGCGCAGAAAGAACCCAAACAAAAGTGGCTTGTGGAGGAATGGGTTTATTTGGCTTACGGACTCGAGGGGAGACTCCATCCTGGCAGGGGAAACGATGGCATGAGCAGAGGGCTGGACATCACCTCTGCCACAGCACTGCAAACAGCGGTAGGAAGGTGTGCCAAACTCTGGCAAGGGGAAGCTGGTTTATAACCCCATAAGCCCACCCCCAACAATACAGCTTCATCGAGGTTGTAAAACCCAAACTGCCATCAGCTGAGGATCGATCTCTCAGAACACATTCAATTGTTTGTGGGGGACACCTGTATCAAACCATGACACACAGGATGATGTTCCATAATGGTTTTGGCATGGATTGTAGGTTCAGACACGAGCTGCTTTGTGTATCAGCTCTGCCTCTGAATTGGCGGGTCCATTCCCCTGCATCCTCCATCTCCACCACAACTTAGGTGAGGATCAAGCGATCCCCCATCAATGATCTCCAGGCTCTCTGACCATGTTCAATTTTAATGCACAGCCTTGGGTGGGTGGGGCAGTTAACACGGGAAGTCATAGTGATGGATCAGAACATGAGCTAGGTAGATTCCTAATCTCATGTAACCTTCATCAGGTCCTTTCTTTGAATCATAACTGAAAATAACCTGTAAAAACCCACTAAGCCAAATGGGAAAACCAAGAATGTATTGTTCAGAGGGCAGTTAGTGCTAAAGAATGACTTTTACTTTTGGTAACTATGGTAATGGCACAGAGGTGATTGTGGTTTTAAACTGCCCCTCCTTGCCAGAAGTCAACATTGACATATTTGTGAGTGAGTTAACCCCAGGAATGAAATACAAGATAAAATATTTCACTGCTTTTCTATTCCACAAAAGTCTGGGGTAGAGTGGTAATACAATATTAGTCCTTTTTGTTAAGTGGTGTGTGTGTGTGTGTGTGTGTGTGTGTGTGTGTGTGTGTGTGACTGAACACAGGGCTCACACATACTAGGTAAGAGACTTCTGCTACTGAACTACATCCCTGGCTCTATTAAGTTTTGGAGCTCAATAAAGGAACAAGGGGATATTATTATTTCTATGTTAGTTGCATATCTGAAAAAGATGCCATAATATGCAATTTATAAACAATAACATGGAGGTTTCAGGCCTTAGAGTTAATATTGAAAATTCTCATGTATTATGCCAGATGGACTCTTAAGAAGGGGGTTCTCTACCCATTCTATGCCCTCCTTCTATTTCCCTAAAATTTTCTTTATATTTTCGAACACTTGCTCTTTCTTTACTTTTGTAAGGAAAATTTTCCTATGTCAGTGAAATTTCTCCCTAGTCCTTAGAAAAACAAAAATGCTAAATTCTCAACTCCACCTTCGATGCTTCCAACACTCTTCCTGAGAGTTCTCCCTTTTCCTCAGTGTCTCCCCACCATAAAGGCATCTTCTCAGGACCTTCATGTCTTCTCAGTCCACTGCTTCTTACTTCTGTGGGTCCCTGTCAGCCACTGCTGTTCACCAAGCTCCTTTACCAATGTTTCCTGCCTTCACCAATCAAAAATCAGATACTTCTCAAAGGTGAAAACACAACCTAATTTACAAATCATTTGTACGTTTCTCACTTTCCATCCAAGTCAATATCTTTGCACTCTGCAGACAATTACTTTCTTCTGGAACTTTCTTTGCCATTGCTGGTCCTATTCCTTCCTGGGCTTTCATGGTTCTCCTCCAAAACTCTGCCTGGTCCCCAAATCACCAGGTTCTTCCTAGAGCCTGATTCTTCTCCCCTTGGAAATATTCTCTAAAACAAATGCCTCAAGCCACTTCAGGCTTGAGGCCACCTCTCTGTCATACAGCCAGCCTCACCCTGGAGGTCACAACATCTTCCCATTGAAAGAAATATAAGAAGCCATTATTTAAGGGATTGTTTTACCCCATCTATGCCTCCTGTCTGTGAAATCAATATTACCAATGTGCCAATGTACTTTGCAGATTGTATAGGACTATAAAAATCAATGTCAGCCCTGTCTTTGGTGGTTTTCTGGACCTCTCCATATGGCAGTTAAAATACCCATGTGGACTTGGTCTTCTTGCTCTGAAATAGGCTTCTTTTATAACCACTTCTGTTTTCATGAAGGACTATTACTATTACACGATGACATCCCATAAGAACTTGGAATGATCTTGGACTTTTTCTTCATTAATAGAATTTACTCTTCAGGGCAGGTGTGGCTTACATAAAGACTAAATAGGGAAATACAGAATTCTCGAATATTCCCCCTCCTTCCATGTTCCTCCCCCTCCCTCCTCCCCCCCACCATCAACTTTAACACCAGTGGAGACTGGTAGTCAGTGAACCTACACTGGCTTGTCATCACCAACCAAAGTTCATCAATTATAATTAATTGTGAGGACCTGAGTTCAAATTCCCACCCTCATGTAAAAGCTGGGTGGTCACTGTGGCTTGCCTGTAATACCTGCACTTGTAAGATAGGTATAAGATCGCAGGACAAGCTGGCTAGGTAGGCTAGCAGAATAGGCAAGCTTCAGGTTCAAATAAGAGACCCTGTCTCTTGGGCTGGAGAGATGGCTCAGTGTTTAAAGGCACTTGCTTGTAAAACTTGACGGCTAAGGCACTAAGTGGCACGTGTGTGTGGAGTTCCTTTGCAGTGGCAGGAAGCCCTGGCTCACCCATACTCACTCCTTCTCTGTCTAGCCTTTTCCTCTCTCCCTCCCCTCCCTCTCAATTAAATAGTTTTTTTTTTTTTAAGGGACTCTGTCTCAAGAAATATGGTGGAGAACATTCAAGAAAGACACTCAAATTCAACCTCTGGCCTCCAAATGGCATGTGTACCTGCATACACACATGTGTCTCCACACACGAACATGTCCACATGTGTCCACATGTGAACACGCACACACATGACTTTCCACACAGAGTTTTGTATTTTTCAATGACGGAAAATTTAAAGACCTAAAACTGAAGCTTCTCAAAGAACTACTTGTTCTTGCCCATGTTTATTCTTCCCTTTGAACTTGATCTTAGAGAGACATCCTTGTTGAGGACAGTTTTGTTCAAGGGGTAATCCAGGGACCACCTAGTGGGCATGAAGTGACTACAGTCAGAAGCTTTCACAAAAGACCTATCTTTGACCTTCTGGTATTTTTCTCTCCTTGCATCTGTCACTTTGCAGGGATAGAGTACCCAATTCCAGCCAAGTGATCATGGCTGTCAGGGACACTCACGGTGATGTGACCAGCATTCTTCAAGATGGCTTCGCATCTGCTGCTGCTTCCCACCAGTGTGAACAACACACTTTTCTAGGTTTTTTGAACTTGCCTAGGTCTTTCTGACTCATATAGATCAGGCTGGCCTAAAATTTGATATGCAGCTGAGGATGACCTTAAACTTCTGATCCTTCTGCTTCTCCTTCTGAGAGCTGGGATTATAGACATGTACCTCCATGTTCAGTCCATGTGATGTTTGGAATAGAACTTTGTGTATGTTAGGTAAGCACACTACCAGCTGAGTTCCATTCTTGATTATCGAACACACTGTAGTTTGGATCACTGGTTCTCAATGGGTTACAGGGACTGTCTCATTGGGCTGTTTCAAGGATTAGAAATATGTGCTACATTTTCATTATTGCCGTCACGTCTCCCACCCTCCACTTCCAACCCCCAGCATATGTTTAAGAACTAAACTGAGACGTAAATATCTGCCTTCTGGAAATGTATTTGAAAAGCTCTCCACATTTTCCAATCTGCCAAGACCAAATGTCTCTTTCATGTATCTTTAATGCTAACAGGATTCAAGAGGTCTATGAACAACAGGTATTTAAGTTATGGATACTTTGAGCCAGGCTATCTCTTTGGTTCCCTGACACATCTTCTCAAGCTTACAGGGAAGGGAGCTAGAAAACATAAACACAATAGTTTACCATTTTAAGATCCCTCTCTATATTCTGTTTGGAAGTCACACTTAGCCTGCTAAGCTCCTTGAATCCACACAAAGTTCCATATTAAAGGTTCGTTTGTACACACCATGCTGTTAGCTTGGCCATCACATCACTTCCTTTAAGTCTTTTTTTTTAATAGCCATATTTCCTCCGGAGTCTCATTTGTTCAACTTATTCATCCAAAAAGCATTCTTTTCTTATTTCCTGGCCATCAAACATTTTTGTTTGGTTGGCTTATTTCCATATTATTTGTTTTATTGGTCAATGACAGAAAATCCATCACATCTAAATTTTATAGTTTTTTTTTTTTTTTTATTGTGTTTGGCTAGACTTCTCCATTGCCAGTGATAAACTCTCACAAAACCCTGGTTGCTGGGAATACTCAGTGACCTTTTCACTTTCTCCCTGGGCCCCTCCCCAGCAGCCCAGCAGGTGTGGAATCATTTGGGTAATTTACATGTGGATGGGATGTATCCTTGCATCCTGAGATGTTGTTACCTGTACAAGGGCACCAGGCTAGAGGGCAAAGAAATACTTGAATCCAGCACCTTCCAGAGTGGAATGGCTCTAGAAAACACTGTCCTTAATTTGAATCTGTTTGTAATGCCTCTTAATGCCCAGTAGTATCTATGGTCAAACAGCATCTTTACCTTAATCTGTTTAGACAAGTAAGCCAGTTACTTAAGACCTAGGGCTGGCCACAGGATTCCTCAGTCTGCAGCTAAGTCAGTGACCCTCAGGCTAGTGCTAGAGCTTAGGTCCATTTATCCTGTGTTTATTTCAGAAGCTTTTCATATCTAAGCTCTCTTGTTTGGTTATATGATTGAGTAAGATCCATGGAGGGTTGAGGATAAGAGGCTGGCTGGAATAGATCTTTTACACTGAATGAGAAAATAAACAAACACTGTGGTTAAGCTGTGTCAAAGACACCCAGAGTTAAGTAGTCTTTAAAGAGGCAACAACACATTTTACATGGACCTGTCATAATACAAGAAAAGAGACCTCAGTGTGGAGCTTGGCTTAATTCCGAAAACAGCATGAGCAGTGATAGTTTATAGTCGAGAAGCAGGCTAGGCTTGGTGGATGGGAAATTGCTGAAATGAAATATCAGGGTAAGGTGTGATACTGGCTGAACCTATTTGTCAGGATCCTTAACAAGGGACAATGGAGAGAGAGAGAGAGAGAGAGAGAGAGAGAGAGAGAGAGAGAGAGAGAGAGAGAGAGAGAGAGAGAGAGAGAG